>JAPDSC010078393.1:0-21607 GCA_026290005.1 Latrodectus geometricus | reverse complement strand
TATATATATATATATATATATGTTTCATCGTTCTTAAAATCTCAACGTATGTGAATAAGAATTTTGAGAAAGTTCCATATCCTTTCGCTAATAGCAGATTAAAATTTCTTTTTTAGTGCTTTGTTATAGCGATTATCGAATTTCTGAGATATTGAGACAATAAAAGGATATGGGTAATTTTAATACACCTGTTTCAGTTTCTTAAAAACAGCAGATGTTTCCGAAAACTAGCTTCATTCATTTTCTAGCTATGTTGGAAGAAAAAAATATCTGGTTGAATTGTTTCATCTTTTTCACCTGTCTTGCTGTCTAAGAATAATTTTAAGCCGAGGGAAATGCTTTTTTTCCTGCTACCTTCCTCGTTCGCCTATACCTGGCCTAGATTCAACCAAGATCTGACTGCTGTAGATTGTGGCAACTCTGGAAATGATGGAAATTGGTATTTAACTTTTTTTTTCATCCCACCTGTCCAATGATGTTCTGTACCAGCGCTTGGTACATGTATATTTTAATTAACTCGATGACAAAAACAGAAAATTGTCTGTCACTTTCTCGTTAAATATTAAATGATTATTATAAAGAAATTTGCGTTTGCAAGAAGTTGATCCTTTTCAAAAATGGGGCTTTTCCATTTATGTGTTTGTGTAATGAATGAGTTTTTATGCCTAAACTAAATTTTTTGGCTTGTTATTTATATTCTAAGCGTTTGTATGTCTAAATAGTTGAAATTTGACTTTTATTCCATAAGCTTCTGGGTTCGATTCTTACCTCAAATCATTTAAGTATTGATGCCTGTGTGTGAGATTAACTCAAGTATGCACAAAATGACCGCTAAATGTCAAATCAACCAAATCCGGTTTAGTTGTAAATATGGGTAGTGAATAACTGGAATCCAGTTGAAACTGTAGGTCATGCAAAAAGTGATTGCCGGGCAGCATATAACCAAATGAAGCATTTGTAAAAATAATTTTTCTCAACAGATGGAAACATAATATTCCTAACAACTGCTACTTATCTTTTAATGAGTGTTATAAAATTAGAGTTTTTCACATTAATCTAATTAGTGATTTTCACACTAATCTTAATGTTAAACTCACGATTATCCTTTTAATCAGGCGAAAAATATAATCATTACAAAATTATTTTTTTTTATTTCATAATAATTTTATTTAATTTAATTAAAATTTGGATATTTTTGTTTTCTAAGTTGTTTAATGTGGTAAGAATTATATATAATTAATGTTAGATGGTGTATATTGAAGAAGAAAAACAATCACACTTGTTTTACTCGCGTTTTTATTTTTATAGTTTATTTATTTTTCATATTTTTATTTTATTTTACTGAAATTATAAACTATTTTCTGATTCACTAAATTTAGTTCTTTACGAACATCATAATCACATTAAATGATTTTATAATTATGAAATTGAATTTAAAAAAATTATTTTCAATTATTTATCTCTTACTGATAAAATAAACGAAATTTAGTATTAAGCTTAAATTTAAGTATAACTTAATATAGCGAAATTACGATTTTTTTCTTCTTAAAAAATACTTTGTCAAAGATTGCAGGTTTGATTTATAATGTATTTCTATTTTTTAATATTTAAACAGTTGGAAATTTAATTCGAGTTTTTTTTTTTTTTTTTTTTTTTGGAAGGGGGGTGAACCCACGCCTATTTATTTTATTTTTAACTTTTTCTTTGCAAACTCTTGGACACATAAGTTTTGTTTTGTAATAATGCAATGAAATTAAAATAAATATTGTTATAAAAGTATTCTTCCTTCAATGAATATTCTGCAAACTTTGGTAAATAAAAGACTGATAAATGCTACGCTTATTATTAACGTAAAATTTATTTTAAATTGTTATTATATTAATTGTAACAATTATTTTAAACTTTTGTATAATTATTTAAATTTTACAAAAAAAATTCTTAATTAATATAGAGAATATAAACTTTAGTATTATAATCTTTTTTTATGTTATTTTTTACTCAAATAACAACCAAGACGATTTTTCGACTTTCAGTGTTAATATTTATCGATAGATGGCAACACCAGGAAAATGCTCTTTTTGAGTATCATGAAATTGATCTAGGAAAGTTTACGTTTGTGAAGATATATGTTAGCATCATTTGTTTTGAGTGCAAAAATGTTAAATACATTTCATTAGTACAAGAATAATAATGAATAGAATGCAATAGTATATTTTTTGTGTAATCCCTATCCAGTTTTTTTTTTTTTTTCTTTTCTTTTCAAAACTAATTTAATAAATTAATCATTGCATGATTGCTTTCACGCAATGATTCAATCATTGCGTGATTGCTTTAAAAAAGGAAGTAATGAAATTCTCACTAGTTATAATAATTAGTATTAATTTGCTTTTTGTCTTTAAATATTTAAAAAAAAAATTTCCATAAAAATCTGAAATTTTATTTTTGTTCGCTAACATTGTGTGATCATAAGTATTATTCAAGTAATGGTTGGAGCTATATAATTAATTTCTTATGATCTAAAAGATTTAGAAAAATTGTAATTAATAAAAACGTGATTTAAAAGATAATAGACACTAATTTTTTTAACTTTTTTATCGTGGGGAAACGGTGTCACTGTTGAGACTTGGAGGTTTACTGGTTCAATACCTGCGCTCAATCAAAGATCGTCGTGCCCAGAAAGCAATTTTGTTTGGTTAAAGCAGTGATTCTTTACCATTGTGCCGCGGAATTCTTAAAGTGTGCTATCAAATTTTAGAAATGTATATAGTAAAAATTATAACCTCTCATTTGATTTTCCAGAACCTAATGGAATTTTCTACATTAGTAAATTTTCAGATATCTACATATTGTAGAACCAAATGCGCATTTAATAATGGGGTGCCGAGCTGGAAACCTGATTAGCTAAAACTCTGGTCTTCAATTCGTGGGTTCGATTCCCCCCTCGGGTGTACATCTTCATAACTGTTCGGAAATTAAACTGGAGGCCCCAGTTAAATCGATACGCATGTCCGAAAAGATGATCATAGAGCGACAAACAAACCAGTACTATGTACTGTGTGTTGGTTCGGAGTCTCTTTGCATTTTAGTACATATATATTTCTAAAGATCTTCTCAATCCATAAACTCTGGCCTTCAGCTTAATAGTTCACCGGTTCAATTCTCACTTCGGACATGAATATTTTCCAGAAGCCAAATTGAATCTTTAGAATTCGGTCTAATTAATCTTTGTGTGTAAAAAAAAAAAAAAATGTGTGACCGTAGCGCAACAAGTAAATTTATCCATATATATAAAATCTGAATTTTTATTTTTCTCAGCAGATATGTTAATGAAACCAAACTTAAAATAGATAATTTCAAATAGACAAATGTAAATTGTGAAGCTATGTATATAGAGACTTACGTAATAAACCATAAATTTTATTGCATAACTGATTATTGTTTCTTGTCTTTGTAAATTTTCTTCAAAGTGAGCCAGTAAAGGAAACATGAATTTTATACGTCAAGGTATTTTTTTTATTATGTTATGTATAGGAAGTTCGTATCTTGTTCTTGAATTGACTTGTGTTGCCTAATAAAATATGTATTAAATGAAATGTAATTTTCCTTCCATTGATTTTGCGAACTGTTTAAATATAATAAAATGTCTTGACGTCAAAACCCCAATAGAAGGCAATGAACGATTCCTTTTTGTTTGTTACCTTCACTTGTGAACACTTACGAGCCTTTAACTTTGGAGGGCAATTATTATGAAATAAATAGCAGAGACGACTAGGATACACATGCAGACAGTTACTTAAAAAAAAAAAAAAAAAAAAAAAAAAAAAAAAAAAAAAAAAATTTTTGTTATTCTTATATTGTTCTACTTTGGAATCTGACTTTCTGCCTATATAAATAAAATCCTTATTCTGATTGTCTGATGAAGTTTTGTCTAGAGTTGAATTGAGAACAGTTGTACGTAGAATGAAGTGGAACTTTTATCAGGATGTCGATCTCTAATTATCTGAAAATAAACATTAAATTTCATTTCGAAATTTTAGATGCAATGTTTGTAATCAATTTAAAATATAATGAACACTGATTTGTACTCTATTTAAAGTTGCTTTATGCTACAATGTAATAAATTTAAGCAATGCAATTTTTGGCTTCGTATTTTTTCACGGATTAAGAAAGAAGCGTGTCCCTTAAGAAAATTAACACCCATTCATAACTGCTGGAACTGAGGAAATTTTTAAAACATTCAGCCCCTTTATATTTACATTTCTTTAATATAATTTTTAAAATATAATGTTATTTACCAAACTTTTTTTCCAGTATTTGATCATTGCAGCATACGTGTTTACGCTTTTCCCAATACTTCAATGGTCTCAAATTCCCCAATGAAGGGTCAAGAATTTATTATTAAATAATTTCATAGTTAAAGGAAGTTTTCAAGCGTTATACACCTCTTCACATTTCGGTACTTATGTACTATGACGACTACCTTGGGGATATTTGGCCATAAAAATTTTGGCGGGACTAACGCGATTTGAAATATACTCTTTATGTCAGAAACCTTTATAACCTATAATAGCGCTTAAAGTAGTCATCATATTATTTTCCGTTTGCGCTTCACAATACGTATTACCCGACTTGTTTTTAGCCGATGTATACTTAAGACCTCATTTTGTGGTGAAAAACATCCTTTCGAACAAAGTTAAATATATAAATATCTTAAGAAGTAGCAATTTTCCCTCGAATTTTATGTACACATTTTTCAGAGAAAGCAAGGGTACGCTGGATTTTTTTTTACTCGATACCTAAAACTGAGTACAGAAATTAATATTAAAAAATAACAAGTTGAATGATTTGAATATTCATCATGGGATAAAGGTAAATAATAAAGTCCTCAAAATCTATTTCTAAGAATATTGTTAAAACTCAAAAAAATTTAAACATTCAAATAGTATATATTTAATAAATAAAAAAGCTAAAATACATGTATACAGGAATTTGTATGTTATGTTTCCTGTTCTGAGTTCATCAACAAGAAACGGAATTCTTAAAAGCAAAATTTGTCATAAAAAATAGGATTGATTATAAGAACTCTTTGCAAAGGTTGGCCGAGTTGCACCGAGTGGTTAGCGTTCAGTTTACAAATTCGTGGGTATGAATCTCACTTTATTAATGGATGTTTGTCGTTGCTCGAATGCGATGTGATACCTACTGAAGCTATTCTGATACATTTTTAAGACAATGTTCTATTTTCCCTTTTTTTAAGAGTATTTTTTAAATTGGTTGATAGCTGTTTCAAATTTAATACATGAATTTATTAGATATATGCCTCTTTTCTTTAATGTTTTAATTTAAAGAATATATGAAATTTCATTTTATTGACGTAAAGTAATTTTTTTTATTTCCAAGCATCAAATTAGATGTATTAGATCAAGTTAATTGGATAAAAGTGACTACATCCGAGGAAGATTTTATTAGAATGTATTAAAAAAATCTGCAAACTATGGATCTGCTAGTGCAAGTGCGTTAAAGAGATAGCTGCGACGCAGTATAATAATGCGGGTATTGAACTAACATCCTTCTAAAAATTACCTGCTGAAGAGATTTCGTCAGTACAAATATTCGGCGCACGCAATCGGTGTTGATGTATTATTATTACTTTTCATGGGTCGCGTGGCGGATTCTTTCTTCGTCCAACATCTGCTCTCCCCAAACTATTTTTTCTTTCCAAGCGTGGCCCCTTAATAATCAACACAGTCATGAAAACCAGAAGGCTCCCTTCTCTCCCTCGATTCGATCGTGCATCACACTCCTCTTGACCATCCCCTTCTCCACTGCACGTTCTTCTGCAAGATGGTTTCTTGGCAGCAGCTGTTCTTCCTTGGATGGTGAAGGTCGTTTTCTCCCCCTTCCCGACCCTCTCTATTTTTCAGCTTGTTGACGTTCAGCTCACGTCACTGCGGTGTGTGGCAGGTATTTTTCCGGGTTCGATCTCTTTCATCCCCGAATTACGTAGGGAAGGGGTCACAGCAAGACATTACTTTGTTGTTGGATCGCTTTGTTTGATCTAACAACAGTTTGTCATTTGATCAAAAATTATTTTATTTCGTGATTTATGTGTTTTTCGTTTCAAATATTTTAATTTAAATGACAAAATGCACTTTTTGGAAATTTATTTCTTATTTTTTGATGTAGTAATTTCAAATTGATCATAATTAAGATTAATATTTTTAATCTGTTTTATTTGCCAACTTGTACAAGTACAACTAAGAAAAAAATGAGTTAGTTTCCTGGCTTATTTCAGTGCAGGCTTTCGCTTTCTACTTAGAGCAGTGATGTTTACAATAGCTCTGAATCCAATTTAAATTGCAGATCCCGGTTGAAGTAGGCCAAGCTGATATCCGAATAGTTAGCGCACTGGCTTTTGGTTCAACAATTCGTAGGTTCGATTCCTACGAATTGTTCCTTAGGCATGTATTTATTTTTTCTATTTGGAATGCACTTTAAACTGTAGATATCGGTCTAATTAGCCCTCATATGGGAGAGTTGACCACTGACCAACAAATAAGCTGAATCAAAGCAGTTGAATTAGTTCTTGCGTGCAAAAAAATTACCTTTCAAACAATTAATAAATGATAAATTATCAAATTATGATTGTTTTTCCTATTCAGTGTATCGAGTCCTCATTGATGCAACATGGCAGTTAAAGCTTGCTTTTCGGTAATTCCAAGAACCTGAAAGTTTTTTTACAAAATACAAAAATATTTTGGAATAAATAAATATTTTATTAGAAAGAAAATAATATAAAATTATACGCTTCTTGCAATTAAACATTTATTACAAATGGTTTTTCCTCTGCTAATTTATTTTACTGTAAGTTCGATATAAATTATCTATGTATTTCTATTTCAATAAACTATTTAATGGTTACCTGTAAACATATTTTATTCAAAGTTAGTATGAAGAAATATAAAGTTGTCAATAATAAATTTATAGAATTTTGTATTTCTAATGTTATTTTTTTTTCTCCCATTCTTGACGTAAATCCATTTTGATTAACATCAATTCTGATGACGTTGAATAAAATGGAAATCATTTCAAGTGATTTGACAATTTTGAATCCTTCTATTTTCCTTGATACAAAGGAAGAATACGAAGAATCACGCATTTCTCTTAAATTAAATCCATTGATATCAAACGACGTCAAAGAATTTTTCAAACTTGTTGAGTAACTGGTACTTGCAAAATGATAGGATGAAATTTCAAATTAACCCACTTTTGCTGATGTCACTTAATATTCTGTGTTTCGAACTTCTCGCTTATTTTCTGTTTTCTCAAGCTTCAATTATTGCTTCTGTTTCATTTAATTTGAAATTATATTTTGTAAATTTTAAGGTCTTAGTAAATTATAGTATATTATATTTCTTTCCGTCATTAAAAATATTTCACTTTTTTCCACGTTGAAAGTCAAAATAAAAATTTAAACTTGATATTAGAAATTATTGTGAATCCATGTTGAGCTTAACTGTATTTAAATAAACGCACTTTGTTGAGAACTGAACTCTTACTACTTTTTTATCGCGTATAGTAAAAATAAATATCGTAAGTAGCAACAATCGCGTTTCAGATATGATGAATTTGTACACCAACTACATTAGGAAAATTAGATTCATTTTAGATCACAAGCTACATTTTTATTGTAATCCAGCTAATGAGATTTTAAGTTAATTAATGAATTTCCGCTGAATTATGTGACAGAATATGGATATACCATTAACCTAAAATGAACATGAAACGCAACAAGTACCGTAGATTGCTTTTATCCGACGTCCTTACGAAACATCCATCTAGTGTTTTAGGTCCAGTGGCGGCGATGACTAATTTGATACATCTCCCAGTAGTTCTATGAACGTGATTGGTTTCCGTAGATGAATTGATTTGGGTGTCGAGGTGAACGCTCACTGGGTTTTGGAGTTCTGCTCTCGCCAATTAAGTGACACGGGTGCCTTGACATTTATGTCCTCTTGGAGCAATTAATGAGTCCGTCCACATCAAGGAGGGCTGATGAACCTGCGCCATCTGTGATACACCGCTTGAGCGGTGACCCACGTCATTGCTGCCAGTAAATGTAACAGTGGAGAAAGTCCGACCTGCAGCACGAAATTTAATTCTCATTTTAATTGAAAAATGAAAATTCACCAAATATTCATTAGCTTGTTTAGATGGCAGTTTGCTATAATACAATTAAGTTTTATAATGCAAGCAATTTTGTATTAATCAGGTGTAATCGGGAGCATCCTCATAAAATACTTTCATGAAATAGTTATATTATTATTTTACTGTTAAGAAAAACTATCTTAATTTTGAAACCATATAATAAAATGTTTTCAACATAAATTATGTAACTGTATGATGTCTCGTAAATTAATAAACTGCGTAAATCTCAATAATTAAAATTATATGATTAATTGTTTTGTGAAATTACAATTTCTCTATTCTGTCAAAGAAAAAAATTACTATAACGTGGAATTAAAAAAGCTATAGGATTGGGCTCTTTTATTGTCAATTTTGTCGCAATAATTTAATTCGGTAGAAGTTTACAAACGGGTACCCTTTGATTTTTTGGCGATTTTTTTACCCCAAGATAGGCGCTAAAATGTGTATAACAAAATATGGTAACCCTAAAATAACATCAGTAAAAACGCTAAAAATAGCAGGATTACTAGAAATTAAATTTTATCGCCAATTTTATGCCAAACCAAGAATACCTAATTCTATACCGAACTCTTTAGTTGAGTTTTAATTAATAAATTTTTGAATCATCAGGGTCTGAACAAAATATTATAACGTACCTTTGAATAAAAGGGTTTTTTTAACAATTTATAAAATTCATTTCAATAATTTAAATATTTTTCTGCTTATTTATATTCTCCGCAAAGAAACAATGTCATTCGCCAGCTGTTATAAAATCTCTTACTTTTTTCTGCTTGTATTTACACATTTGTTGCCAAGTATTTTTCTTTATTAAATTTTTAATCGTTTGCGAATAAGATTCAATCATTTCCAATCCTTTCTTTTTTTGTTTTCATTTGTTGCCAAATGAATATTTTTAATAGTATTCAATTTATAATTGTTTTCGACTAAAAATGGATAATTTTCTTATAAAATAAAATCGTTTCAATCAATCATTACAGTATAGTTTGTTTAATAAACTTTTAACTTGAATAAATTATAGTGTGTGGTAGCTTTAAAAATTTTTTTGTTTCTGAAGTTCAACGGGGTAAACTGGTTAAAACCACTTTTCACCGAATTAAATTTCCTCCTGCTGTGGGAGAACGAGAATCGGAGATTAAATTTCTGTTTTATGAATGCACTTTACACAGTTGTAGGTAATTAAGTCATTCTTGTTTATCTTTTTATAACTCATATATATAAATTATCTATCTGAAATCTTTCCCTGGAATTCAATGTTCATTGATTACTGCAATAATATAATTTTTTATGCTAATAAGCATGTTTCGCGTGTGTCATTTGATGTTAGTTTCTAAAGCTTTATACTGTAAGTGTGATTTTGCTTATGCTCGATGTATATAGCTTTTTATTTTACGAGTCATGGAATATCTTTTCCTGGATAATTTTTTCTTCTTAGTTGTATTACCTGTGAAATGATAATTTTTAGTTTCTAGTGAGATCTCACTTATCGAATAGAATCTTGATCACTCTAAACACTGGAAAATGGGTTTGCATTTTTTTAGAAGATAACTGGTGTTTGTCAAAGTGGCAACTGAATGATAGCGCTACCGCCTACAATCGAAATATATACTAGATAAAATTACCTATCTCTTCCGTAGATGTTCATATTGGCTCAGAAATTTTAAACTCTGGATTCTTATAGAATTAGTCAAGTAGGCAGTTGTGTGTGAAAAGTTGCAATTTCACATTCAATTCAATAGTATGTATGTTTGAGTTTTAACCTAGACGTGGGAATATTTGTAGTTGTTCTGAATACGCTTTTGAATTGTTGGTCCATGTCTAATTAGCTCATGTTTGTTAGTTACTTTAGAATGATTAACAAACCTAACCTGGTTGAATCAGTCATCGTACTTAAAAAGTGATTGCTACGATAAACAAAATCATATAAGCCCTGATACTTGAGAATCTTCTACGTTTATTCACTTTGAGACTCGTGGATATGTCCCAATACCTGGGAAAATTTATTTGGAAAGCAAAATGAATTGATATTTCAAAAAAATCTTATACAACAGTTTTTCGCTGTTAAACTACCCGCTGCTGGATTTCGCAATTCTGTTGTTGACACCACCACTTGATGTTGAATCAAAATTGTGAAAAAGTTGCCTACATACGTATGCACGTGGCTCCTAAATTGTCAACATTAAACTAGCACACGTTCTAATGATATTTATTTATTTATTTATTACAAATGCCCTGAAAATTCGATATGAAACCATTTGTTCTCTGGGCTTCCAATACCTCTGATCCTCTTGCTTTCAGTTCGTGAATTCAAATCTCATTTTAGACTTGAATATTTGTAGTGGTTCAGAATCCACTTCAAACAGTAGGTCCCGGTCTAATTAGCCCTCGTGTGTAAAAAATCACCTTTGAGTTACAAACCGATCCAATACCTCTGAACAGCACATATTAAAAATACGCGAGTCAAGATAGATTGTTAGCGTCAAAAATTAGATCTTGCTTACACAAAGAACATAAGTGAGAAGTACAAAATTTAAAGCGATACAAATACACCGGCAAACAGTCATGACCCTCCGAACCCTTAATTAGGAAAGCCAAAGACTTACTGGCAAAATCACAAAGTTTTTGCTTAATTCCAGCAGCATGTTTTCTATTAATCAGTAATTTTACTGAATGGAAAGAAAGATAATTCAATGAGATGTAAAAGCGTGGAATGCAATTATTTCGGACAGTAAACATTTCCAAATTATTTCATTTTTAAATATTTCTTATAAAAATACTAAGCTTTTTTTTTTTTTTCTTGTGTCGTAGAGTGCCGATTTGCGTCATTAAACAAATCAAATTAACATTAAGCGCAATTTGTGGACTTTTGATTTGGCCTCAAAAGAAAAGTTGCAAGACAGCTGTTCTTCTCGTACCTGTGTGGTTTTTTCATATCGTTCCCCGGGGCTGCGAACTTGCAGCACATCGCATGTGTCTTTTTTTTTTTTTTTTTAAATATCAAATAAATAAGTGGGAAGAAGTCTGCAGCAGACGACGGACGGACACCTGGCGTGCCGCCTGGCGCGTGCGGAGCACTCCCCCCTGCTGCACTAAGTTTACGAGGACTTGGGCAGGTGGTGCTTGGAATTCCTGCCGCGAGTTTTCTTTTCGATACCTGCCTTCATTAGAGGAGCGTTTCAGTTGCTCTTAAAGCAGTTTCGTTTTCAACTTTATTCATTTCTTATGAGAATGTCCTGGTTGTGATTGCTAACTAACCTAACCAACAAAAAATGCTTCTTAATGAGATTATTATATTAACCTCTGGTACAGATTACTGTTAGCTCGGTTGCTGTTTTTTTTTTTTTTTTTTTTTCTGCATCGTCGAATTTTGAATGGAATCAAAACATGTAGTATTACAGTTTAGAATAATAATTCTGCTAAAATGTGTTATGTTTAATGAACATTATTTAAATGATGTTATTAAAATTTTTAATAAACTTATTTTAGAGCTTTAATATATATTATAAGCACTTATTATTATAATTTAAATGAAATTGTAGTAAAGAAATTTTTAAGTGCAATTGTTTTTCATATATTTTCATTATGTTTATCGCTCAACAGTGTTGTTTTATATTTTACAAAAGACAGCTAATTAGACTTAAATCTACTGATTAAACTTAATTCCGAATCCCTACAAACATCCAAATCCGTGTTGGGAATCGAACCCTCGAACTTATGAATTGAAGGCCAGAGCACTAACCATTCGGTTGCCAGTTTGAGTGCACATAAATTTCTTTAATTTCAAATTTATTTATAGAAATTAATGTATTAAATGTCGTAAAACATGAGAAAAAAAGTTTTTTTTTTAAAAAATTTATGTTGTATTCAGATGCATTTATTATTACATGATTGCTGAATGAAGCTAAAATATATATATTATAATTATTGGTAGTTGTTAAAATATTTTATTATTCACCTTTTAATTGCCTCCTGGAAGGACGTACATGAAGACATAAGCGTAACATTCGTTCTGAAGCGCAATTCTTGTTATTTAACAATGGTTGAAATTAAATGTGGAATCCTGCGCCATGAAAACTGGTGATCTCGAGTACTATTGTAGTGGTTTGAAATCTACTTTGAATTATAGATCTTGGTCTACTTAATCCACGTTTGTAAAGAAAGAAAGAAAAAAAAAAAAAAAACCAAAGCAAGTACGGTTAAATAATCTTTCGTGTGCGAAAAAGCAAACATATGCAATAACGCTTAAAAGATTAATATAACGCTCAGAAGAGTAAAATACTCTTCTAAATGTTATAGATAATTAATATCTGAATCTCTTTGAACAGACGAAATGATCCTGTTGAATTTGTCAAAAATTTAAGCTGGCAAGGAACTGGTGTCTTTGCTTTTTCTTCTAAAAAAATATGTCGACGAACACCACTAAGTGATTAAGCTTTCTCGGAATACTTTATTGTCAACTTATCAACCCGTCTACCCCCAAATTGTTCGTGAAAAGGAACCCTTCCGAGACATGTCATCTATCTTGGAGTAGGTTTAAATTTCTCCTGCCAACCACCCAAGAAGTCTTTCTCTGAAAGAAGTAATCTTATCCTGACTGTTCCAGTGTAATTATACTTCTGCTGCACACATGTTGACTCCCCATAAATAAACGAGTGGACGCCTATCCGCACCATGTTACCTCCTGCTGTTCTGCTCCCCCTCATATATCGAACGCAGCTAACGTTTGCAGCAATGACTCAGTGATATGTTTATCTTTAAAAAGATCCCGTTTAAACTGAATAGATGAGCAACATATCAAAGAATGAGTGTGGGGTTCGATTTGCGCTCCCACGGCAAATTTTAGCTAATTTTTTAGTAATTTATTCCATTTTACTCATCGTTTGCAACAACTATTTACATCTAATCTTTAGTTAAAAATCCCTTTCAAACTCAAAACTTATTCCTCATATCTTGTTTAGTTAAGCTTTGAGTTCGATTCCCACCTCCGATGTGAGTCCAGTTTGCATCAAGGGGTAGCAATCTGGCCTTCGGTTCAGCAGCTCATGGGTTCGATTCCTACATTGTGCTTGAATATTCGTAATGGTTCGGAATCCATTTAAAAGTGTGGATCCCTATTTAATTTAACTCTCGTGTCCAAACACAACCGTTGAGCAACAAACAATCAAATCACCTCAGTTGTGCATGTTTGGAATATACTTTAAGCGGTAAGTCTTAATTGCAATAACTTACAATAATTAATTATAATAAGTACACAAAAAAGAAATCTTTAGCATTAAACAAAACTAAATTAAAACAATTTAAATGTTTTATTAATTTTTTCGTTATACTGAAATTTTCGTTGTCAGATTTCGCATCAATTTGACTAATATTTTTCATATTTTATATGTATTAGCTTATGGTATGAAAATTTGAGTATCAATGTTCTTAAAATTTGAAATATCTTAATAAATAATTTGCGAAAGGAGTCGTATATTTTGTATTTTAGTTTTAATTTATATTTTAATTTTTAAATTTTTCACTGCATGCGAAATTTTTATGCTCAATTTCATTAGACTAATTTAAATTAATTTAACTCTAATGGAGTTAAATGATGAATTATTATTCCTAAGGTAACATTCCTAGTGTTCGATTACATTTGATTTTTAAAAATCTGCAGAATATCCACTCTGTATAATACAAAGAAATTAAAAATTATGGAGATGATAAATTTATTGTTTTTTAATCCCATATAAAATTAAATAGAATTATTTTAGTATCAGAAAATTAAAAATGGTCTTAGGTATTAAAATGTTATTTGCTTTTTAATCCCAGTTGCGAATTTTTTCATGCATTAATTGAAAGTAATGCTTTTATATTCCCACACAATTAATGATTGAGATTAGTAAATTATTTAATTATGACAAGTAACTATTGAATTCTGATTGTAAATTTCGTTCTGTTCTATGCGATTTTGTTTTTCTTACTTTCTTTCGCAGATTTTTTAATCAAATACCTTTTTAATTTATCAAACATAAATTTTTTAATTTCTAATTTTTTACTCGGCATTTTTAGATGATTTTACTTTATTACTATAATTGATACTCAGCTAAAATGATAGATGTTTTTTTTATAAAAAAAGCATTTGAATTTCATTTATTTGGTTTCGATATGTCAACAAATATCAAGAATCTTATCTAAACTTCTCTTAACTCAATCTAAATTATCGTTTGCATTGTAATTTTTATTTTCGAAGTTTTTTTATTTTCTCTTTTTGCATACTGAGAACATTTGAATGTGCTTTCATTCTATAATTGTCAAATTTAAAGTTCCTTTCTTTTATATTTTGCTTTAAAAATCAGGCATTTAACATTACGCATTTTAATCGTTATGAATAAATTCCATCGTTTTTAGAAAAGAATACCCCAAACGTTGCAGGTCATTTTTTATAACGTGAAAATTACATTCCTTCAGGGGATAAAAAAAATTTAAAATAATAATCGGATCTCGCGCTTTACACCTGGCTCAATCTCTGCTTTCTCATTGGACCAGAACGGCACAGTAAAGCGTCTCTCCCATTGGTTGGCATCCGAAACTCTTACAAAAAATGACAGAAACGAGTGCTTTTGAAAAAGCCGGCCAACTCGGAACATCTGTTCTGGGTGCTGTTTTGAAATTTTAGATGATACTTTGGCTGAGGTTGGGGTGAAAGCTCTCTCCTGTTACACGGTGCCGGATTATTTTTAGGTGCGCTTCTGAGCGATGCGGTGACAGTGCATTGCATTAGAGTTCGGAACTTTCTGCAACTGTTCTAAATGATTATTTGTGTATCTGGTTTCTTATGCGGGTAAGTTTTTCTCCTATAAAAATAAGTGATAGGGTTTTTTTTTTTTTCTCTTTCTCTCTCTTTGCTTAATTATAAGGTTATAATTGAAATTTTTTTCCCGTTTGGTTTTATTTTGACGAAAATGTTTTGCATTTGTTTTCTTTTTCTGTGCTTTGATTATTCTAAATGAAGCTTGTTTTTTTAATATCCTGTTTTTAAACTGTTTGATTAAAATCAACACAAAGTTTTAATAGATCAGTATTTGAAAGTACTTTCAATATGAAAGTTTAGAAACATACGATATCAATTGATGCTTGGTTTTTGTTTCTGTTTCTTTCCTTAATAGTTGTTATTCTTCCCTAGGTTTATTCCCATTAAAATTAGTTCTAATGGGTAATTATATTTGTTTCTTTGTTCATAATTTTACTTGCATTTTTTAATGTTTTTCCTTTCAGTAGTTTAACTCATAATTTTAAAGTTACTCATTTTTTTCTAGAAATTAAGGAATATTGTTTCTTAAGGATCTTGCAATGATAAATTTTTTATCAGAATTTACTATTCAAAAGCATTCTTTCTCAGCATTTTTAACGAATAATTGCAATATAGAATTTTCTTCTTCAAATGGATTTTATAATTGTGTTCTTTGTTAATGGACAAACAATACAGTTTAATTGTTATCATAATTGCACTTTTATTTTTGTTTATAGAATGGCTTTTAACTATATTTAAATGCGGAAGCAAACTTTCCATCCTTTGAATCTTTTTTTTTTTTCCGTCAACAAAGATTTCTTTTGACATAATTGTTCTACTTACTAAAAATTTAGGTCGTAGTAGAAGCCAAAAAAAATTTTTAGAGAGGAAAAGAAACATTTTTTTTTTTACTCGCGAATAGTTTCTCCTCTGAAACAACACGTGTTCACATGCGGAAAGTTGATAACTTGCTTCTCTCAAATGCTGTTGCAAATCTAAACAATTCTGTCTTTTCAATATGCAATCCTACCATTAAATTATGCATGCATTGCATTATGCATAATTGATGTTTTAATTTATTTTTCAAACATGGTTATAAACCTTTTTTTTTTTTTTTTTTTTTAGTGTTTCTAAATTAACGAATTCTGTGTGTTCACAGAAAAATATTTGTGAATAAGGAAAAATATACATTTCCTTATAATAGGAAAACCCATTCTATTATAAGGAAATGTATATACTAGAAATAATTTTAACTTCAAAAGTAACATCGTGTAAGGAGCATTTTATGTTCATAGAAGCATAGTTTGGCGGAATAAAATATGAATTTGACGAATATGAATTATTCCTTTCTCTTGATCAGTTTTCGGCGAATTGAGATAAATTCAAAAAGGTGTTTTTTTTTTTTTTTTTTTTTTTTTCCCCTTGAAGAAAATATGCTTTAATCTTAAAATACAAAATTTCATAAATATTTTGATGAAAGACATGCTTTGTAAATGAATCCTTTTTGGTGGGGGTGAACAATGTATTCTTCCTAATCTATCATTCCAACTGAGTAAATGAGTATCTTTTGCAATTATGAGTCTAGAAAATCTTTGTGGGATGTGCCTACAAATATGAAAGTAAATGACTGCAATCCGCAGGTAATAGTTTTTCTGGGAACAAAATAAAATAGATACGCCTACTATGCGAAAGGAAAACTATCATTAATAGCGAATTTCCTTCTTTTCTTTAACACCTTTTTGTGTTGCCACTCAACCTACCTGTATTCTTTGGAAATGATTCCAGTATTGTGCACACAATGATGCAAACGAAGAAGAAAGTGCTTTCTTCACGGTTTTAACTTCTCTTTGTCATTGGATATACTCAGTGATTACACCTCATAATCATAGAAGATGGCTATCTGATAGCTAACTAGCTATCTTACTAGTTCTCTTTTCATAATGTTTATTTTTTGCAAGCCTACTTTAATGAAAAGAATTTTTTTTCTGAAAGCTCAACTCTGATGATTTTGAATTCCTCTCCCCCCTTCCTTTACCAGAATGCATGAGAGCTCGCGTGGATTTCAAAACTAATCTTTAATATATTGCAAACTGAAAACAACACAGTGTATTTTGTGAAAAAAATAAAACCGCTATGTTTATTTATTGCATAAAATTTACCTGTTATAAAAATGTTCATTATACTATAAAAATATTACAATATGAAATTATATTTGTAAAAAAAAAAATAAATCCTTATATGAAATCTGTTGCAATTTTAAATTAACATTATATTTAGAATTCGACTTTTAAAAAATTTTGCTTATAAGTATTTATAATAACCAAAGTTGTTATTTTTATCTCACCTATTAGTAATTACACACACACAAGTAAGTGCAGTAGGGGAGAAATAGGGAGAGGGATTACGCGTAAGGGGGTCGTTATAGATATACCCTTAAACGAGAAAAAAATAATTACGAAATATATGAATGCCTCTTCGTAGGGGACCTGAAAAGGGGCTATTGCTTCTCAGCAATCTCTTGGTAATTTTTTTTTCAAGATTTTAAAATGCATGTTAATATCACAAAGATTTTTTTTTTCCCTAAAAAAAACTTGTTCTTACATAAGCATTTTTTTATTTTGAAATATTGTATCCTCAAAATACGAGTAATTTACGCATTGAAAGGATTTAGAATAAAAATCATCTGCGTAATATTAAATGTTAAGTTAGGTAAAAAGACATCCTTTATTTTTTCATTCGAGGATTGTAATAGTTGATATCTCGTGAAGTATGGATCATACAATTTCAAATGTATGCTCCTTGGGAAAATCACATTTCGCAGTAATATATATATATATATATATTATTATTATTATTATTTATTTGGTCCATTCTGTTATAATGTGCAGAGTGTTAAAAATAGAAGTCAACAAAGAGAAAATAATAGTCAGACAGTTGAAATTTGGGAATAGTGTTTATGATTCTAATAATGTAACAACCAACTACGAATAATTTTGGTTTCAACGGTTCCATTCGTGTAAATATGCACCTCGCGCAGGTAGGCCCATCGTCGAAAATATCGATAAAATCACAAAAATGTCTGAAGTTGACCAGCATGTTAACAGTCTAGAAGTTAAGAGTCAGCCATAAAACCTTTTAATATCATTTACACCAAGCTAATTAAAAACATGGTAAATAAAGCCTTGAAGTTCACGTAAAAGTAATGGATTTCTTTTTCTCCAGCCTAATATTTAAAATTTTTGTTGAAAATCCTACAATAGTTCTTCATTAATTTGCTAAGAATCAAAGGGAGCTCTTCCTTGCATCGGATCTATGACAATTACGAGTGCTGTAATTCAGAGAAGTGTTCCGTTTGTTGGGTATATTTTCCCAATTGCTTACTTTGTGCTGTGGAAGATCCTGCATGACAACTGAAATTCTTTCTAATGAAATACCGAAAATCCACTTTACGCTTCGCTAACTTTCGCCATTGTGTCTTACTTGCGCAGCTGTAGTTTTGTTTTTATTTAATGAGCCTGCTGTTTCATATTTCTTTTATGTCCAAAGTCGGCGTTCTGGTTCAGTACATTTTTCCACAGAGGTCAGTATTTATTATTTCCCAACCATAGATGATCGTAATTTGTAAAATGATGGTTCTTTTCAGTACTCTTCATGTGTTTCCCCAGTCCGAAAGGGAAAAATCCATTGTTTATGCGAATTGCTGTCTTTATCTATACTTAACCGTATAGATTTATGACTTGCGAAGAAAAAAATCCACGTGTTTCTTGACTTTATAATGGGATCGGTAATTTCTTGAGTTTGAAGTAAAATGATTGTGCTTGGAAACTTCTCAAAACCACATCGCTCAATTTTAAGTTTTTGAAGTATAAATAATAATATATTCTCGAATTGCCCTTATTTTAAAAAGCAAGTATTTTTTATAATTTTGGATTAGAGCCGTGGTCTAGAATATAGCAGCGCGCTTTGCAATAGAGGGTTTTCGGTTCGATACTTGCTTCTGTTGAATATCGGAAAATAAGTATTGGGAGTATTCTGGTTTTCTACAATACTGTACATAAATACATTTTCACCAAATAAGTACACGTGAATACTTGTTTTTCTTTTCACTATTTATGAAAAGTGATCCAAGAGGCAGTTAAGCAGTGGGTGCTTTAAAAGGCCTTACAAAAGCTCTTTTTTACCTAAACCAGTTTAATATTCCGTGTAAATTGCCTTCCAGAATAACACTTGCAACATTCATGCCTAGCAATGCAGGTAATCCGGAAAATGTCCAGGCAACCTTCCCTCCCCTACGGATGCGCTTCATGAAGATCCACATATGATCCACCTTTGTTCAATTGTTACAGGGATCAAATCATAGATCTTCGGCTCTATATCCAATTATTAAGGAATAGTCGTAGAATATATCTTGTAAGCAAATATTTGGAACTTAATCAATCCTTTTTTTATTTCTAATCGAGTACTTTTTTATTAGTTTAAATGATGGAAACTATTTGGATTTTTCTCAATTTAATGAGTAATAAAAAATTCCTTTAAAACAAATAAAAAGTTTTAGTTAAAGTATTCTCAAAGTACCGTTCTCGTGTCGATATTTTTTTTTAATATTACTAAATTATTTTATTTTTAAATATATTGTTACAAATCGCCAAAACCATTCATAGTAACAAATTCAATGTATGCTTATATAAATGAATTTTCTTGAATGAGTCATTGTATTTTTATTTTCAACTTCCGGCTATTTACGCACGTCCTGTTTTTGAATTGACCATCCTATCAATTTCGGAAGCTGTTGAGTAACGACATCCGAACCTTTCTTTAATGAAAAAGTGCAATTCAAATTATAAATCAGCTTCAATTTTTCAACTACATTGTTATCTTTCGTGGCACTTAAAAATGTATGCAGTCATCTTTGTAATCCCTTGAAAAGCAGAAGAGAAAAAGCATTTTAAATTTTCCAACACGTACTTATTTAATTCGGAATTGTGTGAAAAAATTGACCTGTTTAAAGAAAATAATCTTCATGCAGAACTAAATGCCAAATATGAAAAGCGAAAGGTGATTATTTCGAAAACATGGAATTTTTAATAAGCGCAGCTTTAGATCAAGGCAGTTAAATTCAGGTTTCAAAAGGACAACTTCTGACGCAATATTTGATCAGATTCTGACGTCATCGTAAGATCGTTTTGGATTCTTTTTTTTTACAGCAGATCGAATAACTTCTAGTAATTTTTTCATTTGTTTTGACTTTAAAGATGAAGATGGGCATTTCGTCGTAAGTAAGCGTGAAGTAAACTAAATTTGTATTTTACTCCCACTTATTGTTATATGTAATTGTTTATCTTTTAAAATACTTTTGCTAACTTCCAGATATATGGGTTAAATAAATTCTTGCATAAATGTGTGAGGTTTTCGATAAAAATAAATATTAAACCATTTATATATGTATTTAATGAGTGAAAAATGCAATTTTTCTAATGGTATTCCACTTTTCTTTCAAAAGATTTAACCATAAAATTAAAATTTTATAATGCTTTTATATAATTTTTTACTTAAAAATGTTTCAATAAGAATGAATCTTAAAGTATTTATAAAAAAACTCTAAATTTTAATGCATTTAAATATCATTCCACAAAAGATAGATAGTTCATTTATTTTTCAAATTTTCTTTAAAATTCTGTAAAATAGAGATGATTTATTATTTGAGTATTTTTTTCATTAACAGTTTTTTTTTACTTGTCAAGAGTCATTCTTTAATGAAAATTGGTAAAATAAAAAGCGTTTTTTTTTTTTTTTTTTAATTTTTTAGGGGTTAAAAACTATTTCATTAAAAGTAATATGAATAGAAAAAAATTTCTGAAAATAGAAAAAAATTTCAGAGCTTAGAAAGATTTCAAAATTATTTTTGATATTTTAAAATATGTAGTTTTTATATTTTTTTATCATCTTACTGTATTTATTTATACTCAGCAGATATTTGTTTTTGTAACAAAAAAAAATTTAAAATGTTTTATTTTATAGTTCCTCCCTTAAGCCTGTGGAACGGGCTTCTTGTGGACCTGGCCCGCCAGTGAAGCAACTACGGTCTTATTCTGTGGAGAATAACAGTAGCTGCAATTTTACACCCACACAACTTGGTCGAGCAAGACAGCGCTCTGTAAGTGGAAATGTTTCCAGCAAAAAGACTCCAGTGCGCCGTGTTGATGATGATGCTCTCAAGAGGTCACGTCTTCACAACAGCCAGTATGTACTAAAAAAAATATTATATATTTTTTATATAATGTCAACTATTTGAGGAATGTTTAAAACCTGTATCTCTCTCCTTATTCAGGTATGAACTTTCTCAAGACTTACTTGACAAGCAGGTAGAAATGCTGGAAAGAAAATATGGTGGAGTTTGTGCTCGCAAGGCAGCTCTGACTATCCAAAGAGCCTTCCGAAAATATACCATCATGAAGCGATTCCAAGACATAGCTAATGCTTCCAAGGGAGAGAAGCGTCTATCTAGGAGATTTCCAACATTTGATATGGAAAACAAAGAATGGATAGTGCACAACAGCAATGGCACAGTGTCCCGTTATCCACACTTCCAACACCATCAAACATGTTATGATGGTGAAGTAAAAGTCTGCA
>JAPDSC010078389.1:40686-63632 GCA_026290005.1 Latrodectus geometricus | reverse complement strand
TTATCTTTCATTTAATGTCAAAAATCAATAAAAATAAAAATTTTCTTCATTACAATGCTACTAGAAGCAAATAAATGAAATTAACATTTATGAACTTTTGAAATTAAAAATCTGAATATAGCTAAAATATTATAAATTTTTAATTTATATTCTGATAAGCATTTGAAATTTACATGAATTTAAAAATGATTTGAATCAATTAGTGAAAATTAACTCACAAGCCAAAAAGTCTCGCGGCTCAAATAATTATTTATAAACCCTAAATAGGTTAAGGAAGTAAGAATAAGAGACTACTCGAAGAGCTTATGAATACAGCACTGGTAACTAAAAAAAATATTTTACGGATTGTTCAGTACATCGTTCTTGAAGTATGTCCCCGGTCCTATACACTAGATGTCCGTCCTCATCATCTTCCACACTTGGTTGACGGGAGCATGATTCATCCACTGGTGCTGGGGACTGTCAATTCGAACGCAGCCAAAACAGAACGCCAACCAGCAAATCGATCCACAAAGGAGTTCCCGGGGGCAATATTTTGCAATCAGACAGGTGCAGAACAGTAGCAAAGCAGTTTTCAGAAAACGACCAACCGTCAGGAATTCAAGGCAGCAGCAAACAGCCAATACAGAGACGATGGCCAAGTCCATAGCAAATAACACAAATGGGAGGCAGGGTGTGTGAACAATCAGTTCAATAGTGTACATACATAGCAATTTGAAATAGGTAAATAAATATTTTATTATGTATATTTGCATTAAGTTTAAAGGATTTAAGTTTCCATTTTGCAACGAGAATCAAAATTTTGAAAATTAACAAAATGCAAACATACACATAAATAAAAATCAAAAAGACCAGTTACATATTTGATTGCTAATTTGTTTTTATTTAAGAAAATTTTATTTTTAGTAAAATTAAAAAGCATTAATTCCAAATATAATCAGATAGTAACTGCTCTATAAAGATAATATTAAATAAGAATATAAAAGTAAATCAATTTAAAACTAAAAATATCTCAAACAAAGTAATAATAGTTTATTAAAATATATTTAAATTAAATTTAATGCATACTTTCATTAATATAAACTAAAAGTATTTAAGTAAATTAAGAAAAATATCCTAAATAAATCAATTTCATAAAAATGAACTATACAAAAATGAAGTCATTTACAGGTATTTCTTCAAACAGACTACCACATGAATTCTCATCAGCTGTTTGGTTAGTTGATACGTTAATGTAGCTGGTATCACTATCTTCTACACGTAGACGAGAAGAGAATCCTCGCAAGAAACTAGTGCAAGACTGCATTATACATTTATCAGACCAAGTTTCTAGCAGACAAGGTTTCTTTGTTCCCATATTTTAATTGCAAAAATATAATTGATAAACATTGCCTGATATATTTCCTTGATTTAATTTTTAATCATATAAATCCAAATACAGTCAATTCAATATAAGTAGAAAACCAATGCATTATTTCAAAACAGTGTTAATCCATTTTGATTGAAATATAGATAAGAATAAAAATTTCATTTTGTCTTTTCAGTATAATTCTTATAAATGACACAAAATTAAAATGAAAATTTTAAAAATGCACTAAAAACTGTAGTGTTTTACCATCTACTTAAGAAACATTTGCTAACATCCAAAGACATAAGAGTCAACCTCCACTGAACTGAGTATTTTCGCCTAGCTTGGCAGATTGCCTCCACAGTGGCATGAGCAAGCCAAACTTCATTGCTGAGTGCTATATTAGAAGTGGGTAGATTCTAGAGAACCCAAAATAAACTTTCCATCTTTGACGCAAGTTATCTTCAGCATCACACATACGATCCAATTCTTACCCGCTTCGGAGGAAGGGAGGAGGGGGGAAAAGGGAGACTGGATGATAAAATGGGTGAGGTAGAGTAACCTTTACAATATAAAGTAAACATGACACATAACGTTTAACATAAACAGCAAAAACGGAAATTTATTCAAAGAACCTACAGTTCTCGATCAAAATAAAATCATTTATAATTTTTATTAAAGATACAAATGTAAAATCCTATCGACAAACAATAAGCAAACTCCTCCAAATCGTTATTTTGTTCCTCAACGCATATTTAATAAGAATTTATTTGAAAAAAAAACTTAAAGTTTTTCTAGAATGATTATTTGAAAGTATTATAAGTTCATTAATCAAGCATAAAAAATTAAATGAAAAATCTAACAAGAACGCTTTATTGGTCACCGATGGTGCATGTGGCGCCATCTTTGTTCTTTTCTATCGTCGGGATTTTACTTACTATGGAAATAAGATCAATAGACGAAAATGTAAATAAATGAAAGACAAGCACTTATTGAATCACAAAACTTAGAAAGTGAAATCTTAAATTTAACCAGGATCGAAAAGAAACGCACAAAAATCATTTTTAATAGATTCAACTCGTAGAAAATGAACAATTCTAAATAAACGTTGACTGTAATTTAGGTAAATAAAAAATAAGTTACCCTTTTATTGGAAGAGCGCATTAATTAGATCAATGGTAAAACAAACTTAAATATTATTCTTAGTCATGACGCTAAACTAAGATTCAAAATAACTCGAGCTTTATGAAAGGAATTCCTAACCAAGCCATTTTCAAATGTAACAAAAACTGTAGTCTTATTATATGGTGCACTGATGCGCTGCAAAATGAACAATAATTTTCAAACGATCAACGAAATTACCAGTTTCCCCCTTCCAACACACCCTACCCCGTTCATTCAAGCGCGAAGCCTTATCAGTCATTGCGTTCAACTGTGAATCAGATACGCTGACCATCAGAATGAAATATAACCTAAGTCTCACAAACGTAAAGATATACAATCCAAAAGAAAAACACTTAAAATTGTTTACTCTAGCGAATTTATAATTTATTGAGGACCAAATCGCAAGATTCTGCAATTTCAGCAACACGACGATAAAACAAGTTAGTAGCAAAAATTTGAAGGTCATTTAAGAAGAAAATGGCGACAGATCCATTTCATTAAAAAATAAAAACCTTGAAGATTCCGCGAAAGTTTTTGAAGCGCAAACAAAATAAATTCATGTTCGGAGAGAATAATGATTAATATTCCAAGAGATAAACAATTCAAGAAGTTTAGAACCCAAAACTAGATATTTAAACTAGTGTTTTCAAGTTTAAATTTATAATTAAAAACATTTAAAATTATTAACTGGTAAAAAAAATTGTAAGAACTCAAAATAACGCGATTAAATAGATGTTTAAATTAAAAGCGAAATTAAGTTTAAGAATAAGGAATTGAGTTCTACATATTTATATGAATTTCATAGATAAAATACAAAGAGAATTCAGAAATTTTTATGTGCAATTGTCATAAAAACTTTACTAGTTACATAGTTCTATTTTTAACATAGAACATTTAACAAAAAACTTAAAGAAAATGCGAGAATAACACTTGCAGATCGTATTTTCAATAGTTGAGGAGGTACGAAGTTAAATATTTCAAGCTTTAAGATTTAGAATAATTTAAGATTAAATTTTAAATTGCAAAAATAATATTTTTATTTGTGCAACTACAGTTCCTTTATGGTATAAAATGTAAGATTTCGGAATTTTGCAAAATCTAGGTTATTCTAAAAGTTTACATTCTCAAATGATTAATTATAAACCGGATTTCGCATTTTATCTTAGAAAACGCCGATTAAGAAATTTAGGAGTGTTAAGTGTATATATTTTTTTATAATGGAATTTAAATGTCTAATGTAGAGATTTGCGATTTTTTTTATAGCATGGGATAAACACATTGTCAATATAAAACATGAATCAACATACAAAATAGAATATTTTGAATTAAATTTATTTCACTTGGAAGTTTGCTTTTTTGAACATGTAAAATCAAGGATGTTTTAGTTTTTCAAAAAATTTAATAGCTAAGGTGAAGATTGAAAGATCAAAATTATCCTCAGCACAAAAATAAAAATAAACTGAGTTAAAATTTTCAGTTTGTAATTTCGATATTTTCGGATAGAAGGAAAAAGACCAGAGTGGAATGAATATATTTTGTGAGGTTCTTTTACACTTTAGTTATACAAATTATAATACAGCATTGGAATGAATTTTTTTCAATTTTAACCATTATATGCAACAGCAAAAATTATCTAAAAGATTTTTTTTTTTTGCTGTAATGAATACATGTATATAATGAAGGGAAAATATAGAAAAATTTGTTAATAGTTTATTTTGGAATCATAGCGTTAAGAATTACAAGTAGTGCAAAAAGTTCATATAAAAAAAGCCAGGAAAGATCTAACCTTTGTCTTATGATATTGATCACTTTTAAGTACCACTTATTTATAGAATTAAATACTATTTGAGTCAAATGATTTGGTTGATGATTTGCATTCATTTTTTGCACAAGGCGTGATTTAAAGTGAATTTTGAGCCGGTAAATAAAACCCAACTCAACACCTGAATTGTGCTTAAACTTGTAGAATTGGAGGCTAGATCCTTAATATTTAGGTATCGACAAAAATTATAGACAATTATATTCTCTCCTACCACATTTTTTAAATACTATCATTTGTTTTTTCTAATGGCTTCTAAAGAACTCAAAAGATGTGTAATGAAAAGCATTATGCTAACTCCATTCTAAAAATGATTAACCACCAAATATTTTGTTTAGATCTCTGTGCAAACTTAATTTTTTAAATCAAGAAACTATTTTGTTTCTTATAAAATATTTCTACCCAACTTTCTCACAATATTAAATTTAAAGCAAAACTTAATATCTGGGAAAACAAAAAAACATTTTTCCAAAATAGTGATAACAAAATAACATAATAAAAAATTAGTAGATAATGGTTCTTATATGCATCGCTTCTTATTAATTATTAACACTATTAAGTAAGTAAATAAAGACTTTCCAGAAATTAAAAATAAATAAAAATTTAAGGACATGCAGCTTAGAAATGCAAATTTTAATAAAAGATGTAAATCCCAGGATTTAAAGAGAAAAATTACATTTTTGTGCAATATATCAAATATATCTCTCATTTACCAAAGACTGCTTTATGAAAGTCTTTATTTTAATGATTTTAAATGACGGTATATTATTTTGTTCTCTTTCAAAACTTAAGATTAACAACAAATCATTTAAAAAAATTTAGGGCAGTATGCAAATCTTACAATGTCAAGCTTTTATTTTAAATATTACATGTAATGAATCTTTCAATAATTACACTGCAAACTAATTCACATTAGTATGGTTTTACTGAAATAGACCATGCAAGGCTCAAGGTAGAAACAACAGTTTAATTTTATTTAAATGGATTATTATAGCATGAAAATTATAAAATCAAATTCAACTGTATGATACCTTAAAAAAAAATAGGGATTAATAAAATTCCTTATCCACTCTCAAACATTCAGATTTTATTCAAGAATTTTCATGAAGGTTCTAAGAATTAGTATGCAAATGTATCATTGCAAATTATCATAATACATGTTTCAAATTCAAAGAAAACTGTAAGTGGAAGTTATAAGTCCAAATATCTACATGCAAACTATTTCATAAAAAAATTATATTTCAAAGTAGCAAATTATTGAAATTAATATTCAATATAAAACATCAGATAAATTCTAGTCAATACTTTAATATCAAACTTCAGTTAAAAATGTCAAAAATACAATTTAAAAGTATATTCTTTTTCATTTATCTGGGGGCCTTTCCCCCTTTCAGTAGGTTGACAAACTGAGTATAAAGCATACTGTGGTACTAATTGCTTGTGGTTTCACACTAGGCTGACTCTACTTAACAAGGATATATTTCACAGCCTAGAGCCCCCTATCAAGAAAACACATAAGCACTATAGATCTTTACTCCCTTGGGGCTGTTATGCCCCTTAGTTTAAAACTTTACTTATTTTTATTTACACTTAGTAGACACAAGATAGATAATTTTTTTTTAAAGTTATAATGTATTGATACTGTGAATAACCCTTGTCATAGTAAAGGTAACTTAAAAAGTAAAATGTTTCTAATTTTTTTCCATATAAATCATATTTAAAAGAATCATATATAATACTTTGCCTTATTTTTCATTACAATACTGCACACAATATATGCAGATATTTGGACATGAACCTAAAAATTAGAAGTAATGTTTATATTACTTGTGGACTATTTTATTGAATTATTTTATAATCTTACAATCAACTTCTTGAACATTAGACCATTTTCAAGTTACCATTGATTTATCTTATTTGATGTCTCTAATTTTAAAGATCAAGAGTCTTATATGTGCTAACTATTCAAATGTATTAATGTGTTGTCTAAAATTTGAATATAATCTGTAAACTGTAATATGAAAATAACTACTATAGCATTAATAGCTAAATAATTACTCTGGAAAAAAATTTTTTTTTATCTGCATTATTAAAACATCTTTACTATCAATTCATTGTATGTTTAAATTGAGGAACAATATTTTAGAACAAATTAACTTGAAAATAAATATAAAAAACTAGATTTCAATTGTGTTTAGAAGTTGTTTAACTTCTAAGATAAATTTTATTAAATAACTAAAACATTTGTTGCAAAAGATTAAACTGCATTTTCCTGCATATAATACATGAATTTCAACTATTTTTGATTACATCCTTCATTTAATGCTCATTCATTTCTTCTCTTTCAGTCATTTAGACATTAGTTATTTTTCCAGACCTCATAATATTTAGAATTTGACAAGCAATAAAGGTAAAAATGCATATTCCATTGTTCCTCCAGATTTTCAGACAATTGAGTACAAGCTTTAGAATGGAATGAGTTTACAGAAATAGAACATTTAGGTAATTTGAAGTGGCAACTTTAACCATCTATAGCTTTAGTAATAACTCAGAAAACAATTCCGAAGTATTTTGCATAAAATTT
The DNA here is from genome assembly GCA_026290005.1 of Latrodectus geometricus. Taxonomy (NCBI): domain Eukaryota; kingdom Metazoa; phylum Arthropoda; class Arachnida; order Araneae; family Theridiidae; genus Latrodectus; species Latrodectus geometricus. Next base: position 56,717 of record JAPDSC010078389.1, on the reverse strand, counting down.
TGTGAGAGTATAATGCTTTTCTGTACCTAGCTCAAAAATAGGTTCTAACAAAGTTGCTAGGTAGGAGTTTTCGTAATTTAGAAGCAGGGATCAAGTAGAACATCTCATACCTGACCCGCCACCTCCAGGGGTATAATTTCACTTATTGGACATAGCAACCACTTATTTAAATTGGCACAGTAGCATTTAGTAAACAAAACATTTTCAGTTAAGTAGAAAGATAATATCAATTATATTCCAACAATGCAATTAGCTTAACTATAGCAGTAATTAGATAAATAATAGAAATTTGTTTTAAATTAATCTTAGAAGTATTTCAAACAAGTTTCTTAAAAAGTCACCAGTATGAATAAATTGTTACCAGAAATAACACATTTGCCTTGAAGGGGCCAAACAATGAAGGGAGACATTTTAAAACAAATTACCACACATAATTAAAAATTAAAATATTTATCAATAATCTTATGCAATTTTACAATAAACTCAATTTGTGTTTTTGCAAAAATGAAATTTTGTTGCACAATATTTAACATTAGACTCAAAATATAAGGATTTTTCTATGTTGTACTGCCTTTACATAATATCTAGAATCAGGAATTGTGATATTTAACTATGACAGAAAAACAATTTTATTTTCTTTAGGCACAGTAAATTTTTCTTGGGAAGCTTTGTAATTTTTTAGTTAACTATGATATTAACATTTTTCAAGTCTTGAGTTTGCAAATAAAACAGGATGAAGCTAAAACTTTATAGTTTTCCACATTTAACATTATTCTTTCATTAGTAATATCAAACATAAAGAGCTTAATTCAAAGTCTTATTTATAAAAACAGTCATAACAGGTTTTCCTCCGAGACAAATATTTATGTTTTGGAAAGTCAATTCTAATTATTTTAACAACCTAAGACAATCGATTAAAATTAACTCTGTGCTTGTTTTATTCCCAATAGCATAAATCAACAGTAACTATGTATTACATTAATCATTTTATGTACTGCTAAAATTTTGCATTAAGTAATGATTCTTTTTCAGAGATCACAAAAGGTAAGATTAAATTCATGAAGGCATATAAGCTTACATATATTAAATTTAATGCAAAAGGTGAACCAAAGATTTACTATCCCAAATTACATTTTTTAAAATCTAGTTTGCTTTAGTTTCCTAATAAGCTGTTTGAGATTCGTAATGTAATTTTATCTACAAACATGGTTCTTTTTTCTAATATACAGCATTCCATAAACAAATGATATTAGCATGCATAAATCAACACACATGCTTATTCAAAATCTTCAAAGGAACTTCTTTAAGCCAAATAAAAACAAAGTAATCACAGTAAAAATTCCAACTGCTTAGATTTTTTGCAAAATAAATAAATAAATAAAATAAACTTTACAAAATGTTATGAATTAACATTAAAAAAAGGATTTTTACTGAAATTTTTTTTCTTAATGTGGTAAAATATTTATGTACAAATTAAAGTTTTTTTTAGAACTAACGTAAAGATAAACATTTTCATTCAAAAAATGTGATTATAGATTGTTTAGTTGCACAACAGTATACAAGTTTCCAAAGATGAGCAACTTGTCTCTTCAAAGTACTATTCAAATTTGTGTGATGTTAAATCTCTAAATGAGAATCAGTTTAATTTCAGATGAAACTAGTCTTGAACCACTTTAACACATTGACAGCCAGTCTCTTAGAGATGGGGTTGATAGTTAATGCCTTGACATCAAAGTAGATTGTACCCAGAAGCCAACATACTAATAATTGGAAATGATTTAAAATTATTAATGAAATACTATTTTATATCTGTAAATTAAATATTTACAGATAGTTTCTAATCATATCTCCATGCCAATACCATCAGAAATACCCTACAAGCATTGCAATATAAACTAGAGAATGAACAATCAAAAGTGGATTCTGTGCCAGTGCGTGACTGGCTACTAAGACATTACCACACATCACGCGCTGGCGCGTGATTGGCTCTTCAGCAATATCGCCACGCTACGCGCTAGCGCGTGATAAGCAGTCAATGTGTTAAAGGAATTGTTTACATGTATTAATTGAAAAGAAATTTTAAGTTAAAATGCTTCCTGCCTAACATAATTTCAGAATTGAAATATCAACTTCAAAATTTTTCAAGAGACAATCCATTAAGTTTCTAAAAATCTTATGGACTCATGAAAAAGGTGGGAAAAGTAGTTTGTCATTCTACAATATTCTTTTAGCATGAAAGCTAATTAGACAAAAATTACAGTTTAAACGCAGATTCCAAATAACTCATACACAAACATTTTAGTGAAGAATCAAACTAATGAACTGATGGTTACTTTGACATACATGACTTTTGAAAATACAAATAAATAATATCCGAAATTTCAGGAGAAAAACACATAAGAGCAAATACAAATAATGCATGCAAATTTTCACTACATTATTGTGGTTTCATGCTTCTCAAGAGTAAAAACAAAAGCCACTAACCAAAAATGTTAACTTTTAAAAATGTTTGTTCATGTTCACCTATATTCAAATAATACACATATAAATTTATAGATAAAAAGTTTTTGGCAGATGTCTCTGTACCTCAGAGAACCAAAAAGTATTTTAAGGTCAGGCTCAGAACTATACTAGCAGATGCACAAAAAATAAAATGGCAATTGTTACAGACGAGTTAACATCAATATTTTAATCTTAATATAAATATATTAATGTACAAACCAAATAAAATTTTAAAATAACACGGAATAATAGAAACCACTGGAGATGGTGACTAGGTAGAGAAAATTTGCACAACATTCTTACTTGAAGTGAGAGGACAATAACATCCTAAAATGGGTAAACTAAAATCCTTTAAAAAAATTTGGTCTTTACGAACTAGCGCCACTGCAGTTCTAAGCCGATTAATTTCAAAGAAATTTCCATATAATTAGAAAATTTCTTTTCATAATTATAAGTAAACTTTTCATAATAAGTAAGATATTATCTGACTATAGATTAAGTGCTAAATCTAATTAAGTTTTGGCGTGAAATTAGCTGCACTGGCATTTATACACAAATACCATTAATTTCAATACAACAAGAGTATTGATGTATTTTAATATATAAAATTAAGTAGGATTTACATAGTTGTAGAAACCAAAGTTCCTAATCCCTTTAAAATTTAGAATATTCATCACTTATAAGTTTTTATATTAAAAGAACAAATTATAAAATAGAATAAAAGAGCTTTTGTTTCTTACATACTACGAAGACTATAATATATATATATATATGTAGCCAAAATTGGAAACAGAAAAAATATAACAACTTTTCTAAAAACACTAGGCTCTAACATAGGGAGTAAATGGTACAAAAATGAAGAGTATCATGTAAATATTATTTAAAACATGCTAATCCCGCAACCAAATAGACATTGTAAATTTATCGCCAAGGAAATCATTACAGTATGTAAGAATCTAACTTCTTTTCTAAAAAGTTGAAGTTTATTGTATTAAGTTGACACAATTCTGATTTTATACTGGTTATATATTAAAATATGACAGAAAGTACTAAACTAAAGAGGAATGGAAAGAAATTAAAACCAACATTCATCATCTGACTTCTAAGATTTTAAAATAAAATTTGAGAAACATTTTAAAGCAAATAAGCAAAAACTAAAATTTAACAATTTTACCAAACTAATACTGACAATGCACATAATATTCTTTTAATGTACAGCTGAAACTATGCACACAAATTTAATGATTAAATCTAAAATCTAGTTCATTGGTTTAGTACTTTATATAATCACTTTTTGCACAAAAATATTAGAATAGTCAGTGATGAAAGGATAACATGCACACACATACAAACAAAACTATCAAATAACATTAGCACATGACAATACCCAAGAATAACATGTACAGAATGTGATTTTATACATTCAAGAAGCACAGGATCATCTGAAGTAATACTAATGGTTTTGGGAAAATAAAGTGGTAATTAGGTTACTGACAAAACATTAGTTAATTAAAATATTAATTGAAAAGAAAGTTTAACTGCGAAACATCTTTTACTGTGCCATGGAAATGTTTTATTAACTAGATCTCTAGTCAAATACATTTTTTTAGTCTTTTAAATATATAACAAATCTGCAACTTTCAAAAATCCAAACAAAACAATAAAAATATTTACATGTAATGAAAGTTGCACAAGTGAAAGCGAAGAAAAATTTTTTTTTTTAAACAATTCTAGATAACTGACTTAATTTCCAAATGTTTACTTATCAGGTAAATTAACATTCTATGATGACAATGCACAACTGATCATTTTTTTAAATACAAGTAATTAAGTTGAACAATTATTTGAATTCTCTAATTACTTGAGCCAAGTAATTAGAGAATTCAAATACTAGCTTGCAACACAAAATAAGATACTGACATATTAATATTCCAAACTTTAAACAATAATTTTTTCAATGAATATTTTAAAGAACTAAAGTTACTAAATAACTAATTTCCCAGACTTCTACCTTTTTTTTTAATTTTTGTTTGGTTTGGCTATTGTTCAATGATCATTTCTGCACAATAAGGCTAATTAAACAGAGACATATTGGTTTAAAATGTATTCTGAATCACTACAAATATTCAAGTCTAAGGTGGGATTCAAACCCACAAGCCGTTCAATCAAAGGCAAAAACGATATTCATTTGGATATCACCCTGTATATTTCTTATAAATCTGTCCACATTGATAAATATGAATTAAAATAAAATTTAAAACCAGAATATTTACACATTAAATAAAATTTTTAAGTTAATGTTAAGATAAAATAAGGAAACAAAAATAAAATAGCTTAACAATAATCATTGATTAGCACATGAATGTGAAGTACAATATATAAAAATTCACAAAATAAATATAATTTTTAAAGAACTTAGTAAATTGAATAATAAATTTTAAAAATCTATTATAGAAATTGATTCTATTAGTTAGCAAGGAAAACTGCATAACTCTTTATATACAATTTATATTTATACCCAAATATGACAAATATGCTGCCAGATGTAAATGACTTCAATATTTAGGAATGTTTATAATTCATGTTTATAAATTATAATATAAACTACTAAAACTTTGTTTGAGACATAATTGACATAATACTTGCTATAATTCCCATACTACAGGAATCTGTAGCAATGGAAATAGTCAAGAACATGGACTCACCCGTGCATCATGGAATTTTGAACGATGTGGCCTCTTACTACGATACTTCCTTTTAGAAGTATCCTCCCTCCAAACAGGTCTGTGAATGCTGCCAGAGTTAGGAGCACTGCTATTTGATGATCCATCAGACACATGCTCATCAGACAATCTTTTCTTGTGATGCCTATGTCGATCATCACTTTTTGGGCTGTAATCTCGACGATGATGGCTCCTATCTTCATACTTGTCTCTGCTATAAAATTAAAAAATTTTTTATTTAACTTCACAGCTCAAAGTCTTAAAACTGCATTATGAAAGAAAAAAAACACTTTGATGCAGTAAAACTCTTTAAATTTTATGTTATATTTTAAAAAATTCAAATAGGCAAAAACAGTAATCTGAAAAAAGACTTTGAAACAAATATTAAATTTGATTTGTAAGTTACAATTCTGCAAACTAAAAACAATCGGCTTTTTATTAATAAACGTAAAAAAAGAGGGGGAGCAGCATTGAAACAAATGCAATCTGCATTTTTAATTTTCATGTGTTTTTCTACTTATTACAGATATGCAATACAATTTTCAGAGTTTTACTTTTTAGGTAAGTAATTTAGCCTAAATATATATAATATAACCTGTCCACTTAAACTTTGAATTATCAATGTATTCTAAATACTTTTGATATGCAAAAAAGGTTAATTAGTTTTTTAAGATTATTTCCCCCTCCCAAAAAAAGATTTTAATTTAAAATTCAAAAATTATATTTACAACAAACATTGACATATTTAAATCTTCATAAATTATATCTTAAGAGAAATAATTTTGGATCAGATTTACTGTACAGTCACTCTTGGCACAATTTTTGAGATTTGGCAATAAATTTTGACAACCTGCCTCCAACCAATCGCAGATATGGGATTTTGGCAACTTATTCAAACAAGTAATGTAACCGTCATATTTTATTTTAGTTTGAAATACACTACGTTGTATGATGCATTTTTTTTTTGATGGCTTCTGCATGCGGAATGTCAGATTAGTGTGTTAGAATGTTTGGAATGAATGATGTTATGTAGTATGATTTCAGGTATTTGTATGGATTGAATGAAAGGAAGGATACATAGGAATTTTGTATGAAAGTGGGATTGATTGTGAATAGATGAGTGCAATAAATGTGGCAAGGACATGAAACTGGTTAAAAGGAACAAAACACATCACGGTTATGTCTAATCATCATGGAGGTGTAAACCTAAGATGAAAGGAGAAATGTTCATCTAAGATGGTATGATTTTGGTTAGGTTTTTGTGGAAGAGATGATTGAAAGGAATAAGAAACTTGGTGGGAAGCAGTGTGATTATTGAGATAGATGAAAGCAAATTTGGTCAGAGTAAATTTAACCAGAGTTTTTGGAAGATTTAAACCAGAGACAGGTAAATGTTTCATGAAAGTTATGCATGACAGAACATCTACTTTGTTGAGTGTGATAAATGAGTTTATTCTTCTGGATTCAACAATAATTTTAGAATGCTGGAAGAGCTAAAATTGTATATCTAATGAAGTCTTTGTGCACCTGAAGATAAATCATAGTCTAAACTTCAAGGACCCAGATACAGGTGCCCACACTAATACCATTGAAGGATCATGGGAAGCAGTAAAATGTACAATGGGATTGTTGAAAGAAAAAACTGGCTTAGATTAATAGTTAAATATGTATGGAGAAAAAAAAATGAACACACTTGCAATAAATTTTTGGCTTTCATTTACTCCATGATGTGTGTGCGTCTTGTAAACAGTAGACGCAAAGCCAGTTGTTGCAGTACCAAAGCGCGAAGCAGCACCAAAGTAGGTGACAGCAGAAGGAGAGATGTTCAGTGTTCGTTATTTACAATTTTAGCAATTTTCTAACAAAAATCAATATTTTCTTAAAAATATTGCAAAAAATAAGTATTGTAATATTGTTTTTTTGCATTATATAATTTAAGTATAATTGAATCAAATAAAACCAACCCTTTTAAGTTAATTTAAAAAAAAATTTCTGAAACTAATAAATATGCAGATTGGATTATTCGGAATAGTAATTTACGACGGAAAAGCAGAGCAAAAAAGGTGGGAACCAATGTAGAAAAAAGAAATTCAGGTTTTCCTCGCCTTGAGTATTTTACAAGGAATAGTAAAAAAGCCTGATGTTGAGAATACTGGAGTAAGAGACACTCAACATCAACTTCATTTTTTTTCAAAAGTTATGTCTTATCAACACTTTCATCTTATTCACTGGTATTTACATTTTTCTGATGATGCCAAATATGACGCTAAAACATGAGTGTCTAAAATTACAGAAATTGCGGTCGGTTCTCAAGCATTTGAATACTTGGCACCGAGAAACTATAACACCTGAAAGAGATGTTACAATTGATGAGCGCTTGATGTTGTACAAGGGAAGATTACACCAGAAACAGTATATACCCCTAAAAAGATCACGGTTCGGTATAAAAGTTTCGTTTTATGTGAATCAAAGTCAGGTTATGTATATCAACTCATTATATACACTGGGAAAGGTACACTTTTCAATAAATTTGTGCAAATCCTCTCAAGTAGTGATGACTCTTAAGCAACCACTATTGAAAAAAGGATATTGCCTAACGACTGACAATTATTACACACCACCAGAACTAGCAGATATCCTTCTCAACAATCAAACAGATATGTATGGCACCCTCAAATTTACCAGAGAATTGCAGTCCAAAAAACTAAAAAAAGGCAAAATCTGTGCATACCGGAGAGGAAAAGCCTGCCTAATCAAATGGATGGATTAGAAAGCTGTATCTTTGTTATCTACAATACACAATCCTGTAATGATTGAAGTACTGTCTCACAAAGATCAGGCAAAGAAACCAAAAGTAGTGATGAAATATAATATCATGGGAGGTGTAGACAGAATGGATCAGCACCTCACCAATTACCCAGTCACAAAGAAGAGAGCAAAGAAATATAAAAAAATATTCTTCCACCTTTTGGATATATTGTTGTGGAATTTTTTGTTTTATACCAAGAAGCATGGAGGAAAATACACGCATTTGAGTTTTAGACTTGATGTAATAGATAGTCTTATCGAAAGACATGGGGCAGTAAATGAAAAAGGAAGGCCAGAAATTTTGCCCAAGCCCTTACAATTGACTGAAAGACACTTTTTAGAAGCGATTGCTCCCAGTGAAAAGTTGAGACAGACAAGGCAGTGCTTTGTGTGTTGCTCAAAAAGAAATGATTCTGGAAAACTGCTGAGAAAAGAAACGAGATAATTTTGTCCAGATTGTGATGTTGGACTTGACTCCTTGTTTTAAAATTTACCATACAAAAACTGAATTTTAAAAGGATATTAGATTTATGTTACAATGGTACATTTTTTTCTACTTTCATTCTTGTAAAGTGTTCTTTTGAGTACACTTATATCACCGGAAAAAGCCAACTTTAAGCGAAAATGCAATTTTTTTGCACGAAATAAAAATTAAAATAATTTTATAAAATCAATAATTGTAGTAGTTTTGATTCTTGATTTGAGTTTATATAATTGATTTTAACATAAAACTGTTTCTTTTCTCAAAAATATGCTTATTTTTTTTATACAATTTGATAGAAAAAAGACACTGTTAAGTGGTTAACTGAAGATCCGTTGTGTTTGCTAAAAACGGATGGGGCACAATATTTATGTTGTGGTTACAATGTTCTTTAAATGAAATTATACCTCTGGAGATGGGAAGTCAAGTATTAAGGGGTCTTCTGCTTAGTGCCTGCTTTTAATGTATGAAAACTCTCATCTAGATGCTTTCATCAAACTGTTAGAGGCAACTCAGAACAGTTAGGAAGAAGCTGATGCAACATGAAATACTAATAAAAAATGTAATTGTTTTCAATATCATTTTTAACATTAAAATTTATCTGTAGTCCTAGCATAAAATTATGTTTTTCATCAATATAAATGTCTAAGCCAATCAAATATAAAACATGTAATCTAATTCAATTTTGCTCTACAACTTTACATTCATTACTTAATAAATATTATGACTTATTCAAAATTTTACACAAAGGACATCCCCAAGCCATTTAATATATTATGGTTAATGTTCTGAATGGATTTAACAGAAAGATAAAAGCGAAATTTAAAAATTTCTTTCCACTTCCTGTTAATAATTTATTGATTTCAAATTTTCCTAATGCACACTGACATTTATTACATTTTCCCAGTTTAATGACTTCTACAGATTACTATAAAGCAATCTTATAAATTTATATTACAAATTGTTGATTATTATATTCTAAATATATGAATTTTTAAATCAAACCGAGAAACAAATCTATACTTGTTTCTTCTAAAAACTCCAAAAACATTTTAAAAAGTAACCACTAAATTTCTCACTATAATTACTAAAAATAAGCAGTTCATACCTCCTGGAACGTCTTTTCTTAGAGTGACGTCGATGCCGGCTATGATCATCAGGTGAATATTTTCGAGTTGAGTAATGATCACTATATTCCTCATCTGACATGGAATGTCGTCTTTTCCTCTGGTGGTGCATACTGAGCTAATAGAAAAGATATTTCAAACTTTAAATATTTAAAATAGCATTTCAAATACAATAACTAGTTAATATTAAATCAAATCCCACAGTACTGACTTAAAATTATTTTTACAAAAAAATTAAAATGTTACACCAATAACATTTACAAAGGCTATCATAAGTTCATCAGAATTTTACAAATATTTTTGGTGAAAATGTGCTTAGAATGTGCCTAATTGGCGCGTTTTCCAAACCGCTGATGCCATGGCGAAAATTCTACCACTATTTCAAAGGGAAACTTAAAGACCATTGAAAAAGCTAAAATAAAAGAATAATTAAATGAGCACGCGCGAAAAAACGCACCAAATTCGCGAGTTGGCGAAGTAGGGGACCTAAAGAACAATTTAACCTACTTTATTTTTTAATCCTGTGAAATGTTAGTTATTTTTTCAAGATTGAATTGTTAAACCACTCTAATCTCCACAGCTAAGTGGATCCTTTTAAAACATTTTATAAGGTAAATAAATACATTGCAACAAGGAAAAACTAAAATTTATAAATTAGTTAATGGTTTAAAAATTACACCCACATACTTAATTTTGTATATAATCAAGTGATAAATTTTACTTTTGGAGTTAGCATTCACCTTTCTATCATTAAGAAGTATCAAGCCCGATGAACATTTAATGAGTTGATTTAATTGGGTCAAAGATAATTTCTGTTGGATTTTGCAATCTCAAAACATTTTGCCGGTATATAAAATAGAAGGGAATTAATTGAAATATATTGCTTTAAACCAAACATAAAATTTTTTTAAAATTTTTAAGGAGCATTTCCTTCAAATGTTTTTACAATTAGAACTCAAATAATTTCACTTAAACTTTAATGAATTTATAAAAACTAATTAGTTAATGCAATTTACTTTAAACACTTTAATGCAACAAAAGAAAAGAAAAATTTCTTGGTTCACCAGATGTATATATTACTCTTTGATACTTTGTTAATTACATTGAGTAATAATCTTATTTCGCAAATATGTACACAATTGATTTTAAATTTCTTAACTTTACTATCTATTATAAAAATATTTGAAAATAAAAACACTTTAGCTTAAACTATTTTCAAGACCTGCAAAAATTTGAATATTAAGGAGTGTTTAAGTCTAAGCCATATTTTATAATTGAATTATTAAAAGTACTAATTTCATGGAATAAAGAAAGATATTGTTATATTTTGATCATTACAGTCAACACATATTAAGCAAACTGGGCTGAAAATAAACTGATCCAACACAATCATATCACTGTCCAGACTAAGGGCATAACCAAAGTTAAGGGTTAATTTTAAGAGATAAATTTACAGATTTTAATAAACTGTTACATCACTTGTAATGATTTGAAATTTAAAATAGTTTTACTAACTGAAATATTAGTTGAAATTTACAGGGGAATAAAAATTATTAATGACATATAAAATTTTTTTGACATGATTTTATAATGAATTGAAGTTTAAAACCATTCCTTGCTTGAAATAGAATTTTAATTAAAATTTGGATTTCCTTTGTGCACATGAAGGCTAATTTAACACAATCACTTTTTATTAAAACAATAAATGACTATGCAAGTTTTACTTAATTACCCTATTCAATTTGAGATTTTATATACAAATTACATTAATTAATATTGTGAAGAAATATTTAATATAGGTTTCTCATTGAATCATACTACTCAATTAAAATAATGTGTGTCGTAATGCCTGTGGTAAATTAGAAAGCAAGTTTTCATAAAAATGGATTTTATTCTTATAGAATTTATTTAACTTAATTGTCTAGTTCTTATGTGCAAGATTGTGTTACATCAAACATGTTTTAAAAGTAGATGCCCCTGCCCAGTTGATTAGAAGACAGTTTAAGAAATTAGATGCCATTTACATTATTGATTCATATTTTAGCAGAGTTGTTAATACCTGCTTGGTGTTGCTACACATGGTATACTTTTAAAGTATTTGTATTATTTTAATTGATTAAAAGGAATTTAGTCAAAAATTGATTATATGTAGTGTATATTTTAAGCGTATATATATGCGCGTAATTTTTTTTTTTGGGGGGGGGGTATATCAAAGTTGTTCCTAAGTTATGAAAATTGGACTTTTAGCATTTTTCCAGGTAGAAATTTAATAAGAGTTAATAGTCAATGGACAATATTAATATAAAATATAACACATATAGGTTAGGACTATATAATAGAAAAAGTTTATTCAAATAAAACTTAGTTTATAGTATAAACAGCTCATATTTTAGCAACTCAACCATGAGATGGGAATCAATTCCACCTGAGGAATGAAAACTAGAGTACTAACCATTCAGTTATCAGCTTGAAAATACTATTGCTTTCCTAATGCAAGATCATTTAAGCAGAATATCTAAAGCAAAGCACAATTATTTAGCTTCATATTGGCACAAGATCTAGGGTTATTTATCATTGTTTGTATAGAGATAAATAGCAATTATTTATAATCCTTTATATAAATGGATATTGTAATATCAAATATTACATAAAAAAGATTTTAATGCTGAAATTAAATTGTAGAGATGCCTCTTGTATTCTTAATTCAACGCTTAAAAAGATTATAGAACCAAATTTTAAATCGCATTATGAATTGAGATTTGCAATTGGTATGGTTGTTAATATTTATGCGAATAATTTAATTTCTTCAAATTAATCAGAATAGAACTCGTAAACTTACATTGTATTTAGTTATAAAAAAAGGTGTAATTTTAAAAATATAGAGGAAAACTGCAATACAACGCGTCTCCTAGGGCATCGAGCATATTTTTCATGCATGGAAAGTGCAACCAGTTCAACATGATGACTCATTTATAAATTTAAATAAATGTAACCACTCTAAGGTTAATAAAATAAACGACTCCTAAAGCTATGGTAAGGGAAAGCAAGAGAATATTATGCAATTATGCGCAAGTCCTATATACCATATTACTTTTAAAAAATGAAATAACAATAAGGCCTATAACAGCTTAGTAAACATATTACAATTGAGACACATTGATATTAAATTTCTTAATATATTATGTTTTATTTTTCAAGAATATATACAAGCAAAATGGCGACTAATCAGAATTAGGGTTAAAGCAATAATTTCAAACTTACCTTATCGACAATAATTAACAAATTAAATTCGGTTGCACAAATACTCCAACTCTTTGATTAAGTAGATTGAATAAAAAAATAGCTAAATACAATAGAAAAAATATCCTTCTAACCAATATAGTAGAAATCAATTCAAAGGAATTGCGTCTCACAATCAGTCATCAATAACGTAAAACGTAATGTAGAATGTAGGTGTGTGAGTTAAAGTTAAAGTAGAAATGGACAGTAAATTCTCCATATTACATGAAATATCAATTGTTGAAATTGTTATCTTCTTGTTTGCATTTTGAAAATATTACGTAATTTATCCAATATGATTAAATATTATTAAATATTATTAAATGAAAAATAAATTATTTGCACTAAAACATTAAAATCATCAGCCAACCCAACCAGTAGAAAATGAGCAATTTTGCGCTGGTTATTGGAATCGAACAAGAAAAAAGAGCGGGGAAAACTTTCAGAAGTCAAGATTTTTTTTTGTCTCAGTTTGATAATATTTCTTGCATTCAACTTTGTGAAAAATTTCACTCGGCAATATGCCCCTGATTTCTGGAGATGATTCGGCAGTTAAGGAAAGAATGAAACACTTATGCTCTTCTATCGTATACATTATTGGAAAATTTCATAGAAATCTATATATAACGTAAACATTAAAAAACTTGTATTTTCCTTATTTAAAAATAAAATGTATTTTAATAAAAAATAGGCACTGTTATTCAGCTGAAATTAAATATTTTAAGAAAGAATTTTATGATATGTCAAATTTTTTTCTCTTATCATTAAACCGAACATAATTTCATCATTAAAGATTAATTTGTTTGATTAAATTAAGTTGATTTATGATTATAAATTCATTAATTTGCTCAGAAATTTTAGAAAAGCATTCCAAATTGCCATAACACAATGTGGTATAGACTCGACTGTTTGAAGATATCCCGAAGGCAACTCAAGCTGGAATTCTGCAAGTCTATCTACATATTAAAAAAATGTGCGATATGGAAAAATTTTTCAGTATAGTGATTGAATTCTAAATATAATCCATATTCATATTTTGGGATGTCGGTGGTCAATGAAAGTATCTAAAATCAAAAAACTGGAACCATTGTAATGCATTTAACGAAATGTGCCTTACTCTGCTGGAATTATCCAGAAATTCAACATCAGGTTAGCTGCACAAATCACATATTATCACAAAGGCTCCACAGCATAAACAATCCCTAATGATATGCAAAAATCATAGATTCATAAGGCTCTCTGCATACTGTGATACGCCCAACCTCAAGATATTGCAAAATATGACTCATCTGACCAGAAATTGTGTTTTCAACAATCGACAGTCTAATGCTGATGTTGATGACCTCAAGTAACTTTGTGCCATATAATCAACAACGGTACACAAATCGGCTTTCTGCTCCCAAAATTACATCAATGATGATTTATAGAACAATTTGCAATGCTGATACTTGATGATACCCAATATTAAAATTCCCAACAGTTTGAAGAACTTCTTTGCGCTTGCCTTAATGACTCTCATAAATCATCAATGACCTTACTGCTGCTTCAAATTAGGTGTTTTTCCTGATAAGTGATATTTTAAATACACTTGTAAAATAACCAGAAAAAAAAATCAAATTTTAATACTTTCTTAGAAATTTTATCAAGTTTAACATCTACCTATTTATTTATTATATCATTTTAATGCAATTCAGTAAATTAAGTATAATAACAATGGAACTGTTATGCTTATATTTTTCAGAGGTTATTTTCTTAACATGAAAAAATATAAGTTGCTTTCCATGTCTATTTTGAAATTTTGACGAACATTATTTCACGCCACGTATTCATGTCATGAGATATTAAAGCATAATGTTTCATTCGAATAATTGATCACACTGATTTCCATCACTAATTTTTTTCTGATTTCAAAAATAAGACGAAAAAAATGTCATGTCCCATCTCTCGGTCTTTAAATATAACTCCATATTCAAAGTCACTTAAATTACGATGGTTTGCCATTATAACAGCAATAAGCGGCCTAACTGTTTTACTAGGAGCATGTTCTAATTTAATAGCAATGTAACTTATTGCATCACATTATTAACTAGTTGATTACACCCATTATTTATATATGTACGAATATACCAATTTTCTGTTGCAAGTTTTATATATTCAAAAAATTAAACTCAGAAAGGGAAACTGATGATAATTCAAAAATGCTAACAAATCGGATGGAACTTAAATTTGATGATAATATTTATTAAGTTTTCCATAGCTTAATGGTGCAAAGAAATCTAATATAGTGTATTTACACCACATTTGTTTACAATCTCTCTGTAGCTTTGCTATATCTCTTACCTTTGTAGTTAAAAAGAAACAATGTTTGCTATCTTAGAACTAACAAAGTAAATACAAATCATTTCTCTACTATGAATATGATTATCCTGAGCCCCAGTACAATAATCACAATGCTCAACAGTTGTTGAGAGTAAAGCCAGTTTTCGAAGAGCGCGTTCTAACCACTAGGGCATTGTTATTCTAAGAAGCAATGATTTTAGTAACGTATTCAACTTAATTCTATCTTGGGCAATTTAATGACTGAGAGGCTTAACATATGTGAGACAAGAAAGGAAACACGGAAAATCTTGAAGTACCAACCCCTATATATGTATATACAAAAAAGTAGTAGAACAATACTTATCTCCCGTTGGTCAATAACGGTTGGGATGAAGACAGAGACACTTTCCACCTATATAAAAGAGTGTGGTCTAGCTGAGAAACTACGAACTGATCTAACATGAATGACTTAATCACTTCCATGAAAACTTCAAGGAAATACCATGGGTGTTAGCGAACAGCCACTGAATATAGTGGGGACATATGCAAAATTCGAATGCAAGAATTCAGATACAGAATTCGAGATAATAAGAAAATATATTTTCAATTCTTGTTTTATACATACTTGGTTTTTGATAATGAGGTTTACTTTATGCGATTTTATTATAAATTTAATTTATGGTTCTTTATCATATGCGGAAAAAACGTTGACATCTTAAGTGGTATACAGAACAAGGGGGGAAAAAAAAGAAAGAAAGAAAGAAAGGGAAAAAAAAAGAAAGAAAAAAAAAA
>JAPDSC010078389.1:11551-35686 GCA_026290005.1 Latrodectus geometricus | reverse complement strand
ATATATATATATATATATATATATATATATATATATGTAAATAGATAAAAATCTAAAATAAATTTGTTAATATTTCTTATGTCACTTAAAATTAAATTACATAAATATCAGAATAGCTATTTATGTAGTAATTTATCAATTAAATTAAACAATAAGCCTTATATTTTTTAAATTTCTTAAGAAGCCCCTTCCCTTAAATTTTGAAACCCAATATGCCAATCAGAATCGAGATAGAGTTAACAGTAACATTTCAGCCAGCCAACGAAGGTGGAAGTTCGAAAGAACCTGGTATCTCAACTAATTGCCTGCCACCAATCACTTCCAAATTCCGAGTTAAAAGGGTGAAACCCTTCAGATGCGGTGATTAAGTATTGAGCAGAAAGAATTAATTAAGCATCTATCCTGGAATTTAAAACTAAACTCAATAGCACGACAGTCATTGAAAGGGGGGAGCAAAGTCTACAGTGTCCATATCTGTTTCCCTGATCGAGGGCTCTGGGGTACCAAGCATATGTTAGATGGTCAACCTAATGCGAAACCACAAGTATTTAGTTAACAAGCATGCTTGTTACTCAATTTTATCGACCCACTGAAGATATGGAAGGTTCGATATACTATTAAACATTGAGAAAAAGATATTGCTTTTCTTTTGTCTAAGTCCACATTTATCGAAGTTCATGCTTGTGATACAAGTCTATGCTTGTCATATACATACTGAGTCTATCTTACCCAGTCCGAGCCTGTGCCTTGGTAAAGAGAAGAGCTACCACTATACCTCCTGGTATTTAACATTATCATATTTGCCTGTAGGGAATTGAAATTACTTTTGAGAAAATACTTGTGAGCTGTTTCTGATAATATTTATATTTCTGAATCAATTTTGTTAGCTGTTAATCTATAAAAGATTTATTTTATCTCTTTAGAATTTTATTTAATATAAAAGTGTTGTTGTTGTTGTTACTGATGACACTCGGCAACGCCAAGCCCGCCCGTCAAGAGACTAGGCGAATGAAGTCAGAGAGAGAGCGTTTTCAATTTTTGAATAGAGCATCCTCATACGAAGGTGGAAGTACGACTTTTGGTTCATAGATGACAGCACCATCTGAATCTTCCATTTTAGAAAATGAAACCGGTGAAGACTAATAGCCTGGCTCCAACCACCCCCAGAGGTATTAATTTGTAATGGGAACATAGAGGACATTGCGACTCGACATATTTTACGTGCCCCAGTTGCCTTTAGTGAACACGACGGATTTTCGGCTAAGCCGGGATTTGAACTCACCACCTTTTAGTAACGAGAACGATTCCTTAACCAACCAGGCAAATTATAAAACTGTTATTGCAAATGAATTATTTAATAATATTTATTTTAAATAATCTATTATTTACCAATGTTAAGAAATTTGATTGAAATATTTTATCCTAAAGAAAACTTTAAACAATATATGAATTAAGGCAATTAGTTTTCATAATATAGAAATAAGAAGACTTTTACAAATATTGTAAAAAATTTTAAACAAAACATGAAATAATGTAATGAGATCAAATGTAGGAATATCAAAACATTTTAGTCAAATAGCTATATTATATATGAAATTTTGAAAAATATAAAAATGTTAAACAATAAATACTTACTGCAATATTTTTATAAATTATTATATAATAGTTATATTAAATTTAATTTAAAAAAGTCAAGTTACAATAAATTTTCATATATCTTAAAGTTTTATTAGATTCATTATTTTTTCCTTAGAAAAACAACTCTTTAACCTATTATTAGTATTTTTATTCAATTTAAGACGATAATGAAACATTAAAAAGAAAAGTCCACATAAAGACATAGACACAATTTTTATAAAAAAAATTTTTATAAAACACAAAAATTCAATATTATAAGTGTACCAAAGGTATATTCTTTATGACAAAGATATTAATGTCATCTATTCTAACTTTAATTAAAATAGTTTGTTTAATACAGTCATTTATTCATTTGTTATTCACTTCTTTGTATTTCCTTATAATTTTTTTACGTGAGGTTATATTTCGGAATTGCTTTTTACGTTTTCCAGTCAATGAAAACTTGAATATTTTTTCCTCAGAATAATTAAATTATGTTCAATAGTTTTTGTGATATGATGATGAGTTATAGCACTCAAAAAACATGAATAAAGACCGTTGTTATGGTCAATTAAAATGAAAGTAAATTGTTATGAGTCCTTAATTTCTTTAGCACATTGTTGAATGCACTGTTCTACCATGCAGTAAAGAATGTTATCAATAATAATTATTAAAAACAGCTGTCTAAAAATATATCATTTAATTTTAGAAAAGAAAAGTAATAGCAATTTTAGAAGTGATCTGATTGTTTTTATATAATTATTGATTTTTCTAATATTTCTTTTGAAACCATAACGTATTCACCGAACAAGAGTAAACTTGATTTATTTTACAAAAAATTTATTTAATTGTATATGCTATATTCTATATTTTTATTATTTAATTAAATTTACAAAATAATGAAACTTAGTTTATATGCAAATGTAAAACAATGTAGTCATTTTTCATGCATTATTATAAATTCAATCAATTTGGAACGAATGTGATAATGAATTATTAATAATACGGATGGATTTTGAATGTACACTACTGGCCATTAAAATTGCTACACCAGGAAGAAATGCAGATAACAAAATGATATTTATTGGACAATATATTATACTAGAAATAACAAGTGATTAAATTTTCAAAAAATTTGTCTGGATAAATCCTGAGACATCAGTACCCAGAACAACCACCACTGGCAGTAATAACAGAAGTTATACGCCTGGGCATTGAGTCAAACAGAGATTGGATTGGATGTACAGGTACAGATGCCCATGCATTTTCAACACGATGCCACAGTTCATCAACCGTAGTGACTGGCGTTTGGTAACGAGCCAGTCGCTCGGCAACCATTGACCAGACGTTTTCTGTTGGTGAAAGATCTGAAGAACGTGCTGGCCAGGGCAACAGCCGAACATGTTCCGTATCAAGGAAGGTTCGTACAATACCGGCAACATGCGGTCGGGCATTATCCTGCTGAAACGTAAGGTTTCGCAGGGCTCGAATAAAGGGTAGAGCCACGGATCGTAACACACCAGAAATGTAACGTGCACTGTTCAAAGCACCGTCAATGCGAACAAGAGGTGACCGAGACGTGTATCCAATGGCACCCCATATCATCACGACAGGTGATGGGCCAGTATGACGATGACGAATGCACGCTGCCAGTGTGCGTTCACCACGATGCCGCCAAACACGGATGCGACCATCATGATGCTGTACACAGAACCTGGATTCATCTGAAAAGATGACGTCTCGCCATTCGTGCGCCCAGGATAGTCGTTGATCACACCATTGAAGGCGCTCTTGTCTATGACGCAGCGTCAAGGGAAGCCGCAGCCATGGTCTCCGAGCTGAGAGTCCATGCTGCTGCAAACGTCGTCGAACTGTTCGTGCAGACACTTGTTGTCTTCCAAACGACCCCGTTTCTTGACTCACGGCTCGTGACCTGGTTGCACGATCCATTACGGCCATGCGGATAATATGCCTGTCTTCTCGGCTGCTAGTGATAGGTGGCCATTGAGATCCCGCATGGCGTTCCGTATTACCGTTCTGAACCCATCGATTCCATATTCTGCTAACAGTCATTGGATCTCGACCGACGCGAGCAGCAATACTGCGACAAGATAAACAGCAATCCCGGTGCGCTACAATTCGACCTTTATTAAAGTCAGAAACGTGCTGGTACGCATTTCTCCTTCTTACACGAGGCATCACAACAACTTTTTACCAGGCAACAACTTTCAAATGTAATTTGTGTATGAGGAACCGGCTGAACAATTTTCTCATTTAAACACAATGTAGGTGTCGCTACTGGCACCTGCTTTGTCTGAACGCGCTGAAAAGCTAATCATTTGCATATCACAGCACCTTCTTCCTTTCGTATAAATTTCACGTCTGTAGCGTTTCGCCTTCTTGGTGTAGCAATTTTAATGGCCAGTAGTGTATTAATTTTCTATGCATTATCTTTTTTACCATTTGTATAAACATGTACCAAAGCTAATTTTTTTTTATCTGAAAGGGTCAAATTATTTACTGTTATAATATTCTTAAAGCACACTAAGCAAAAATTATTTAAACTATAATAAAAAGTAAAATTATCTGCATTTTTAAGTTACAGTTTCTCAATTCATATAAATTTCTGCTGGAAAAGATTTCTTGATTAGTTATTCCTACCCAACCAAACCAAAATATACTTAATTATGAGACCAGATGAGAATTAATTGGAGCCACTACGGAATGTTCACTTCTCTCTTTATAAGCTACATACATAGTTGGCAAACAGAAGAGAAATCTTAGAGAACATAGAATGGAACTATTATGGAATTGACAACAAAATATTGGAGGATTTGAAACGAATAGATTAATTTTAATCTTTAAAAGTATTTCCTGTAAGCCATTTGATTATTTCCTTTTTTTTTTTTTTCTTTTTTTTCCCTTTCTTTCTTTCTTTCTTTTTTTTCCCCCCTTGTTCTGTATACCACTTAAGATGTCAACGTTTTTTCCGCATATGATAAAGAACTATAAATTAAATTTATAATAAAATCGCATAAAGTAAACCTCATTATCAAAAACCAAGTATGTATAAAACAAGAATTGAAAATATATTTTCTTATTATCTCGAATTCTGTATCTGAATTCTTGCATTCGAATTTTGCATATGTCCCCACTATATTCAGCGGCTGTTCGCTAACACCCATGGTATTTCCTTGAAGTTTTCATGGAAGTGATTAAGTCATTCATGTTAGATCAATTCGTAGTTTCTCAGCAAGACCACACTCTTTTATATAGGTGGAAAGTGTCTCTGTCTTCATCCCAACCGTTATTGACCAACGGGAGATAAGTATTGTTCTACTACTTTTTTGTATATACATATATAGGGGTTGGTACTTCAAGATTTTCCGTGTTTCCTTTCTTGTCTCACATATGTTAAGCCTCTCAGCCATTAAATTGCCCAAGATAGAATTAAGTTGAATACGTTACTAAAATCATTGCTTCTTAGAATAACAATGGCCTAGTGGTTAGGACGCGCTCTTCGAAAACTGGCTTTACTCTCAACAACTGTTGAGCATTGTGATTATTGTACTGGGGCTCAGGATAATCATATTCATAGTAGAGAAATGATTTGTATTTACTTTGTTAATTCTAAGATAGCAAACATTGTTTCTTTTTAACTACAAAGGTAAGAGATATAGCAAAGCTACAGAGAGATTGTAAACAAATGTGGTGTATGTACGCTATATTAGATTTCTTTGCACCTTTAAGCTATGGAAAACATAATAAATATTATCATCAAATTTAAGTTCCATCCGATTTGTTAGCATTTTTGAATTATCATCAGTTTCGCTTTCTGAGTTTAATTTTTTGAATATATATAACTTGCAACAGAAAATTGGTATATTCCTACATATATAAATAATGGGTGTAATCAACTAGTTAATAATGTGATGCAATAAGTTACGTTTCTATTAAATTAGAACATGCTCCTAGTAAAACAGTTAGGCCGCTTATTGCTGTTATAATGGCAAACCATCGTAACTTAAGTGACTTTGAATATGGAGTTATATTTAGAGACCGAGAGATGGGACATGACATTTTTTTCGTCTTATTTTTGAAATCAGAAAAAAATTAGTGATGGAAATCAGTGTGATCAATTATTCGCATGAAACATTATGTTTTAATATCTCATGACATGAATACGTGGCGTGAAATAATGTTCGTTAAAATTTCAAAATAGACATGGAAAGCAACTTACATTTTTTCATGTTAAGAAAATAACCTCTGAAAAGTATAAGCATAACAGTTCAATTGTTATTATACTTAATTTACTGAATTGCATTAAAAAGATATAATAAATAAATAGGTTGATGCTAAACTTGATAGAATTTCTAAGAAAGTATTAAAATTTGATTTTTTTTTTCTGGTCATTTTACAAGTGTATTTAAAATATCACTTATCAGGCAAAACACCTAATTTGAAGCAGCAGTAAGGTCATTGATGATTTATGAGAGTCATTAAGGCAGGCGCAAAGAATTTCTTCAAACTGTTGGGAATATTAATATTGGGTATCATCAAGTATCAGCATTGCAAATTGTTCTATAAATCATCATTGATGTAATTTTGGGAGCAGAAAGCCGATTTGTGTACCCTTGTTGATTATACGGCACAAAGTTACTTGAGGTCATCAACATCAGCATTAGACTGTCGATCGTTGAAAACACAATTTCTGGTCAGATGAGTCATATTTTGCAATATCTAAAGGTGGGACGTATCACAGTATGCAGAGTGCCTTATGAATCTATGTTTTTTGCATATCATTAGGGATTATTTATGCTGTGGAGCCTTTGTGATAATATGTGATTTGTGCAGCTAACCTGATATTGAATTTCTGGATAATTCCAGCAGAGTAAGGCTCATTTTATTAAATGCATTACAATGGTTCCAGTTTTTTGATTTTAGATACTTTCATTGACCACCGACATCCCAAAATATGAATATGGATTATATTTAGAATTCAATCACTATACTGAAAAAATTTTCCATAAAAAAATTTTCCATATCACACATTTTTTTTAATATGTAGATGGACTTGCAGAGTTCCAGCTTGAGTTGCCTTCGGGATATCTTCAAACAGTCGAGTCTATACCACATTGTGTTATGGCAATTTGGAATGCTTTTCTAAAATTTCTGAGCAAATTAATGAATTTATAATCATAAATCAACTTAATTTAATCAAACAAATTAATCTTTAATGATGAAATTATGTTCGGTTAAATGATAAGAGAACAAATTTTGACATATCATAAAATTCTTTCTTAAAATATTTAATTTCAACTGCATAACAATGCCTATTTTTTATTAAAATACATTTTATTTTTAAATGAGGAAAATACAAGTTTTTTAATGTTTACGTTATATATAGATTTCTATGAAATTTTCCAATAATGTACACGATAGAAGAGCATAAGTGTTTCATTCTTTCCTTTACTGCCGAATCATCTCCAGAAATTAGGGGCATATTTCCGAGTGAAATTTTTCACAAAGTTGAATGCAAGAAATATTATCAAACTGAGACAAAAAAAAATCTTGACTTCTGAAAGTTGTCCCCGCTCTTTTTTCTTGTTCGATTCCAATAACCAGCGCAAAATTGCTCATGATGATTTTAATTGCGCTGATGATTTTAATGTTTTAGTGCAAATAGTTTATTTTTCATTCAATAATATTTAGTCATGTTGGATAAATTACGTAATATTTTCAAAATGTAAACAAGAAGATAACAATTTCAACAATTGATATTTCATGTAATATGGAGAATTTACTGTCCATTTCTACTTTAACTTTAACTCACACACCTACATTCTACATTACGTTTTACGTTATTGATGACTGATTGTGAGACGCAATTCCTTTGAATTGATTTCTACTATATTGGTTAGAAGAATATTTTTTCTATTGTATTCAGCTATTTTTTTATTCAATCTACTTAATCAAAAAGCTGGAGTATTTGTGCAACCGCATTTAATTTGTTAATTGTTGTCGATAAGGTAAGTTTGAAATTATTGCTTTAACCCTAATTCTGATTAGTCGCCATTTTGCTTGTATATATTCTTGAGAAATAAAACATAATATTTTAAGAAATTTAATATCAATGTGTCTCAATTGTAATATATTTACTAAGCTGTTATAGGCATTATTGTTGTTTCATTTTTTAAAAGTAATTTGGTATATAGGACTTGCGCATAATTGCATAATATACTTTTGCTTTCCCTTACCATAGCTTTAGGAGTCGTTTATTTTATTAACCTTAGAGTGGTTACATTTATTTAAATTTATAATTGAGTCATCTGTTAAACTGGTTGCACTTTCCATGCATAAAAAATATGCTCGATGCCCTAGGAGACTCGTTGTATTGCAGTTTTCCTCTTTATTTTTAAAATTACGCCTTTTCCTATAACTAAATACAATGTAAGTTTACGAGTTCTTTTCTGATTAATTTGAAGAAATTAAATTATTCCTTACTATAATAAATTATTCGCATAAATATTAACAACCATACCAATTACAAATCTCAATTCATAATGCGATTTAAAATTTGGTTCTATAATCTTTTTAAGCGTTGAATTAAGAATTCAAGAGGCATCTCTACAATTTAATTTCAGCATTAAAATCTATTTTATGTAATATTTGATATTACAATATCCATTTATTAAGGCTTATGAATAATTGCTATTTATCTCGATACAAACAATGATAAATAACCCTAGATCTTGTGCCAATATGAAGCTAAATAATTGTGTTTTGCTCTAAATATTCTATTTAAATGATCTTGCATTAGGAAAGCAATAGTATTTTCAAGCTGATATCTGAATGGTTAGTACTCTAGTTTTCATTCCTCAGGTGGAATTGATTCCCATCTCATGGTTGAGTTATTGTAAAATCTACTATAAACTAAGTTTTAGTTGAATAAACTTTTTCTATTATATAGTCCTAACCTTTATGTGTTACATTTTATATTAATATTATCCAATGACTATTAACTCCTATTAAATTTCTACCTGGAAAAATGCTAAAAGTCCAATTTTCATAACTGAATTAGGAACAACTTTAATATACCCCCCCCCCCCAAAAAAAAAAATTACGTGCCAAATCTGGCACTCCCTACAGACTTTTTAGGGTTGCTGTTTCTTATTTTTGTGTTACCAATTTAGGTTTTTTCAGCTTTTAGGTATTTGCTTTTGCCAAATTTAGTATTTTCTTATATTTTGTACCGTTTTCTGATTTTTTTTATCTATTTATATTTAGCGAGAATCCATCTTAGCGAGTGAAAAAATGCTGCATAAACAGGTATTATGGTTGGTGAGGGGGAAAAAAGTCACCAAATTTCCGATTTGGGGGGGGGGTATATCAAAGTAATTCCCCGAATTAAATTGTATCATTTAGCGCAGTATCCAGTTTATATAATTCTTATCATGCTCAATGTCAGGCTTTGAATATTGTAAAAATTTCAATTTCAAATATTGCATTATATTTTCTCGCTATAGACACCGTATGTAGCAACACCAAGCAGGTATTAACAACTCTGCTATAAATATGAATCAATAATGTAAATGGCATCTTATTTCTTTAACTGTCTTCTAATCAACTGGGCACTGGCATCTACTTTTAAAACATGTTTGATGTAACACAATCTTGCACATAAGAACTAGGCAATTAAGCTAAATAAATTCTATAAGAATAACATCCATTTTTATGAAAACTTGCTTTCTAATTTACCACACACATTATTTTAATTGAGTAGTATGATTCAATTAGAAACCTATATTAAATAATTCTTCACAATATTAAATAATGTAATTTGTATATAAAATCCCAAATTAATAAATAGGGTAATTAAGTAAAACTTGCATGATCACTTATTGTTTTAATAAAAAGTGATTGTGGCAAGGAAGGGTTTCAAACTTCAATTCATTATAAAATGTCTTTAATAATTTTTATTCCCCTGTAAATTTCAATTAATATTTCAGTTAGTAAAACTATTTTAAATTTCAAATCATTACAAGTGATGTAACAGTTTATTAAAATCTGTAAATTTATCTCTTAAAATTAACCCTTAACTTTGGTTATGCCCTTAGTCTGGACAGTGATATCATTGTGTTGGATCAGTTTATTTTCAGCCCAGTTTGCTTAATATGTGTTGACTGTAATGATCAAAGTATAACAATATCTTTCTTTATTCCATGAAATTAGTACTTTGAATAATTCAATTATAAAATATGGCTTAGACTTCAACACTCCTTAATATTCAAATTTTTGCAGGTCTTGAAAATAGTTTAAGCTAAAGTGTTTTTATTTTCAAATATTTTTATAATAGATAGTAAAGTTTAGAAATTTAAAATTAATTGTGTATATATTTGCGAAATAAGATTATTACTCAATGTAATTAACAAAGTATCAAAGAGTAATATATACATC
The DNA here is from genome assembly GCA_026290005.1 of Latrodectus geometricus. Lineage (NCBI taxonomy): Eukaryota > Metazoa > Arthropoda > Arachnida > Araneae > Theridiidae > Latrodectus > Latrodectus geometricus. The sequence goes on along the minus strand of JAPDSC010078389.1, from coordinate 25,612 downwards.
TGGTGAACCAAGAAATTTTTCTTTTCTTTTGTTGCATTAAAGTGCTTAAAGTAAATTGCATTAACTAATTAGTTTTTATAAATTCATTAAAGTTTAAGTGAAATTATTTGAGTTCTAATTGTAAAAACATTTGAAGGAAATGCTCCTTAAAAATTTTAAAGAAATTTTATGCTTGGTTAAAAGCAATATGTTTCAATGAGTAATTCCCTTCTATTTTATCTACTGGCAAAATGTTTTGAGATTGTAAAATCCAACAGAAATTATCCTTTACCCAATTAAATCAACTCATTAAATGTTCATCAGGCTTGATACTTTTTAATGATAGAAAGGTGAATGCTAGCTCCAGAAGTAAAATTTATCACTTGATTATATACAAAATTGAGTATGTGGGTGTAATTTTCAAACCATTAACTAATTTATAAATTTTAGTTTTTCCTTGTTGCAATGTATTTATTTACCTTATAAAATGTTTTAAAAGGATCCACTTAGCTGTGGAGATTAGAGTTGTTTAACAATTAAATCTTGAAAAAATAACTAACATTTCACAGGATTAAAAAATAAAGTAGGTTAAATTGCGCTTTAGGTCCCTACTTCGCCAACTTGCGAATTTAGTGCGTTTTTTCTCTCGTGCTCATTGATTCTTTTATTTTAGCTTTTTCATTGGTCTTTATGTTTCGCTTTGAAAAAGCGGTAGAATTTTCGGAATGGCATCCGCGGTTTGGAAAACGTGCTAATTAGGGGACCTAAAGCACATTTTCACCAAAAGTATTTGTAAGATTCTGATGAACTTATGATAGCCTTTGTTAAAATAATTTTAAGTCAGTATTGTGGGATTTGATTTAATATTAACTAGCTATTGTATTTGAAATGCTATTTTAAATATTTAAAGTTTGAAATATCTTTTCTATTAGCTCAGTATGCACCACCAGAGGAAAAGACGACATTCCATGTCAGATGAGGAATATAGTGATCATTACTCAACTCGAAAATATTCACCTGATGATCATAGCCGGCATCGACGTCACTCTAAGAAAAGACGTTCCAGGAGGTATGAACTGCTTATTTTTAGTAATTATAGTGAGAAATTTAGTGGTTACTTTTTAAAATGTTATTGTAGTTTTTAGAAGAAACAAGTATAGATTTGTTTTTCAGTTTGATTTAAAAATTCATGTGTTTAGAATATAATAATCAACAATTTGTAATATAAATTTATAAGATTGTTTTATAGTAATCTGTAGAAGTCATTAAACTGGGAAAATGTAATAAATGTCAGTGTGCATTAGGAAAATTTGAAATTTTTAAATTTTGCTTTTATCTTTCTGTTAAATCGATTCAGAACATTAACCATAATATATTAAATGGCTTGGGGATGACCTTTGTGTAAAATTTTGAATAAGTCATAATATTTATTAAGTAATGAATGTAAGGTTGTAGAGCAAAATTGAATTAGATTACATGTTTTATATTTGATTGGCTTAGACATTTATATTGATAAAAAACATAATTTTATGCTAGGACTACTTTAATGTTAAAAATGATATTGAAAACAATTACATTTTTTATTTGTATTTCATGTTGCATCAGCTTCTTCCTTTTACCTGTTCTGAGTTGCCTCTAACAGTTTGAAAGCATCTAGATGAGAGTTTTCATACATTAAAAGCAGGCACTAAGCAGAAGACCTTTTAATACTTTACTTCCCACTTCCAGATGTATAATTTCATTTAAAGAACATTGTAACCATAACATATATATTGTGCCCCATCCGTTTTTAGCAAACACAACGGATCTTCAGTTAACCACTTTACAGCGTCTTTTTTCTATCAAATTGTGTCAAAAAATAAGCATATTTTTGAGAAAAGAAACAGTTTTCTATTAAAATCGATTATATAAACTCAAATCAAGAATCAAAACTACTACAATTATTGATTTTATAAAACTACTTTAATTTTTATTTCGTGCAAAAAAATTGCATTTTCACTTAAAGTTGGCTTTTTCCGGTGATATAAGTGTACTCAAAAGAACACTTTACAAGAATGAAAGTAGAAAAAAAATGTACCATTGTAACATAAATCTAATATCCTTTTAAAATTCAGTTTTTGTATGGTAAATTTTAAAACAAGGAGGCAAGTCCAACATCACAATCTGGACAAAAATATCTTGTTTCTTTTCTCAGCCGTTTTCCAGAATCATTTCTTTTTGAGCAACACACAAAGCACTGCCTTGTCTGTCTCAACTTTGTACTGGGAGCAATCACTTCTAAAAAGTGTCTTTCAGTCAATTGTAAGGGCTTGGGCAAAATTTCTGGTCTTCCTTCTTTTTCATTTACTGCCCCATGTCTTTCGATAAGACTATTACATCAAGTCTAAAACTCAAATGCGTGTATTTTCCTCCATGCTTCTTGCTATAAAGCAAAAAATTCCACAACAATATATCCAAAAGGTGGAAGAATATTTTTTTTATATTTCTTTCCTCTCTTCTTTGTGACTGGGTAATTGGTGAGGGGCTGATCCATTCTGTCTACACCTCCCATGATATTATATTTCATCACTACTTTTGGTTTCTTTGCCTGGTCTTTGTGAGATAATACTTCAATCATTACAGGATTGTGTATTGTAGATAACAAAGATACAGCTTTCTTATCCATCCATTTGATTAGGCAGGCTTTTCCTCTCCGGTATGCACAGATTTTGCCTTTTTTTAGTTTTTGAAACTGCAATTCTCTGGTAAATTTGAGAGTGCCATACATATCTGTTTGATTGTTGAGAAGGATATCTGCTAGTTCTGGTGGTGTGTAATAATTATCAGTCGTTTAGGCAATATCCTTTTTTCAATAGTGGTTGCTTAAGAGTCATCACTACTTGAGAGGATTTGCACAAATTTATTGAAAAGTGTACCTTTCCCAGTGTATATAATGAGTTGATATACATAACCTGACTTTGATTCACATAAAACGAAACTTTTATACTGAACCGTGATCTTTTTAGAGGTATGTACTGTTTCTGGTGTAATCTTCCATTGTACAACATCAAGCGCTCATCAATTGTAGCATCTCTTTCAGGTGTTATAGTTTCTCGGTGTCAAGTATTCAAATGCTTGAGAACCGGCCGCAATTTCTGTAATTTTAGATAGTGTTTTAGTGTCATATTTGGCATCAGAAAAATGTAAATACCAGTGAATAAGATGAAGTTTCAGAAATTTTTTTTAACTTAAATGGGTTGGTTTTATTTGATTCAATTATACTTAAATTATATAATGCAAAAAGTAAATATTACTATACTTATTTTTTGCAATATTTTTAAGAAAAAATTGATTTTTGTTAGAAAATTGCTAAAATTGTAAATAACGAACACTGAACATCTCTTCTGCTGTCACCAACTTTGGTACTGCGACAACTGGCTTTGCGTCTACTGTTTACAAGACGCACACATATCATGGAGTAAAATAAAACCAAAAATTTATTGCAAGTGTGTTTATTTTTTTTCTCCATACATATTTAACTATTAATCTAAGCCAGTTTTTTCTTTCAACAATCCCATTGTACATTTTACTGCTTCCCATGATCCTTCAATGGTATTAGTGTGGGCACCTATATCTGGGTCCTTGAAGTTAGGACTATGATTTATCTTCAGGTGCACAAAGACTTCATTAGATATACGAGTAAAGCTCTTCCAGCATTCCAAAATTATTGTTGAACCCAGAAGAATAAACTCATTTATCACACTCAACAAAGTAGATGTTCTGTCATGCACAACACTCATGGAACATTTACTTGTCTCTGGTTTAAATCTTCCAAAAACTCTGGTTAAATTTACTGACCAAATTTGCTTTCATCTATCTTAATCATACTGCTTCCCACCAAGTTTCTTATTCCTTTCAATCATCTCTTCCACAAAAACCTAACCAAAATCATACCATCTTAGATGAACATTTCTCCTTTCATCTTAGATTTACACCTCCATGATGTATTTTGTTCCTTTTAACCAGTTTCATGTCCTTGCCACATTTATTGCACTCATCTATTCACAATCAATCCCACTTTCATACAGAATTCCTGTCTCCTTCCTTTCATTCAATCCATACAAATACCTGAAATCATACTACATAACATCATTCATTCCAAACATTCTCGCACTATTTTGACATTCCCCATGCAGAAGCCATAAAAAAAAATGCATCATACAACGTGGTGTATTTCAAACTAAAATAAAATATGACTGTTACATTACTTGTTTGAATAAGTTGCCAAAATCCCATATCTGCGATTGGTTGGAGGAAGGTTTTCAAAATTTATTGCCAAATGTCAAAAATTGTGCCAAGAGTGACTGTAGAGTAAATCTGATCCAAAATTATTTCTCTTAAGATATAATTTATGAAGATTAAAATATGTCAATGTTTGTTGTAAATATAATATAATTTTTGAATTTTAAACAAAAATCTTTTTTTGGGAGGGGGAAATAATCTTAAAAAAATAACCTTTTTTGCACATCAAAAATATTTAGAATACATTAATAATTCAAAGTTTAAGTGGACAGGTTATATTATATATATTTAGGCTAAATTACTTACCTAAAAAGTAAAACTCTGAAAATTGTATTGTGTATCTGTAATAAGTAGAGAAACATGTGAAAATTAAAAATGCAGATTGCATTTGTTTCAATGCTGTCCCCCCCCCTTTTTTACATTTAATTATAAAAAGCCGATTGTTTTTAGTTTGCAGAATTGTAAGTTACAAATCAAATTTAATATTTGTTTCACAGTCTTTTTTCAGATTACTGTTTTTGCCTATTTGAATTTTTTGAAATATAACATAAAATTTAAAGAGTTTTACTGTATCAAAGTGTTTTTTTACTTTCATAATGCAGTTTTAAAACTTTGAGCTGTGAAGTTAAATAAAAAATTTTTTAATTTTATAGCAGAGACAAGTATGAAGATAGGAGCCATCATCGTCGAGATTACAGCCCAAAAAGTGATGATCGACATAGGCATCACAAGAAAAGACTGTCTGATGAGCATGTGTCTGATGGATCATCAAATAGCAGTGCTCCTAACTCTGGCAGCATTCACAGACCTGTTTGGAGGGAGGATACTTCTAAAAGGAAGTATCGTAGTAAGAGGCCACATCGTTCAAAATTCCATGATGCACGGGTGAGTCCATGTTCTTGACTATTTCCATTGCTACAGATTCCTGTAGTATGGGAATTATAGCAAGTATTATGTCAATTATGTCTCAAACAAAGTTTTAGTAGTTTATATTATAATTTATAAACATGAATTATAAAACATTCCTAAATATTGAAGTCATTTACATCTGGCAGCTTATTTGTCATATTTGGGTGTAAATATAAATTGTATATAAAGAGTTATGCAGTTTTCCTTGCTAACTAATAGAATCAATTTCTATAATAGATTTTTAAAATTTATTATTCAATTTACTAAGTTCTTTAAAAATTATATTTATTTTGTGAATTTTTATATATTGTACTTCACATTCATGTGCTAATCAATGATTATTGTTAAGCTATTTTATTTTTGTTTCCTTATTTTATCTTAACATTAACTTAAAAATTTTATTTAATGTGTAAATATTCTGGTTTTAAATTTTATTTTAATGCATATTTATCAATGTGGACAGATTTATAAGAAATATACAAGGTGATATCCAAATGAATATCGATTTTGCCTTTGATTGAACGGCTTGTGGGTTTGAATCCCACCTTAGACTTGAATATTTGTAGTGATTCAGAATACATTTTAAACCAATATGTCTTTGTTTAATTAGCCTTATTGTGCAGAAATGATCATTGAACAACAGCCAAACCAAACAAAAGGTAGAAGTCTAGGAAATTAGTTATTTAGTAACATTAGTTCTTTAAAATATTCATTGAAAAAAATTGTTTAACGTTTTCAGTTTTTACATTTATAAATTACTTTAAAGTTTGGAATATTAATATGTCAGTATCTTATTTTGTGTTGCAAGCTAATATTTGAATTCTCTAATTACTTGGCTCAAGTAATTAGAGAATTCAAATAATTGTTCAACCTAATTACTTGTATTTAAAAAATGGTCAGTTGTGCATTGTCATCATAGGACTTTGAATGTTAATTTCCAAATGTTTACTTATTAGGTCAATTAAGTCAGTTATCTAGAATTGTTTAATTTTTTTTATTTTTTTCGCTTTCACGTGTGCAACTTTCATTACATGTAAATATTTTTATTGTTTTGTTTGGATTTTTGAAAGTTGCAGATTTGTTATATATTTAAAAGACTAAAAAAATGTATTTGACTAGAGATCTAGTTAATAAAACATATCCATGACACAGTAAAAGTTGTTTCACAGTTAAACTTCTTTTCAATTATTATTTTAATTAACTAATGTTTTGTCAGTAACCTAATTACCACTTTATTTTCCCAAAACCATTACTATTACTTCAGATGATCCTGTGCTTCTTGAATGTATAAAATCACATTCTGTACATGTTATTCTTGGGTATTGTCGTGTGCTAATGTTATTTGATAGTTTTGTTTGTATGTGTGTGCATGTTATCCTTTCATCACTGACTAATCTAATATTTTTGTAAAGTAATTATATAAAGTAGTAAACCAATGAACTAGATTTTAGATTTAATCATTAAATTTGCATAGTTTCTGCTGTTTATTAAAAGAATATTATGTGCATTGTCAGTATTAGTTTGGTAAAATTGTTAAATTTTAGTTTTTGCTTATTTGCTTTAAAATGTTTCTCAAATTTTATTTTAAAATCTTAGAAGTCAGATGAATGTTGGTTTTAGTTTCCTTTCATTCCTCTTTAGTTTAGTACTTTCTGTCATATTTTTTTAATATATAACCAATATAAAATCAGAATTGCGTCAACTTAATACAATAAACTCTAACTTTTTAGAAAAGTTAGATTCTTACATACTGTAATGATTTCCTTGGCGATAAAATTTACAATGTCTATTTGGTTGCAGGATTAGCGTGTTTTAAATAATATTTACATGATACTCTTCATTTTTGTACCATTTACTCCCTATGTTAGAGCCTAGTGTTTTTAGAAAAGGTGTTATATTTTTTCTGTTTCCAATTTTCGCAACACACACATATATATATATTATAGTCTTCGTAGTATGTAAGAAACAAAAGTTCTTTTATTCTATTTTATAGTTTGTTCTTTTAATATAAAAACTTATAAGTGATGAATATTCTAAATTTTAAAGGGATTAGGAACTTTGGTTTCTACAGCTATATAAATCCTACTTAATTTTATATATTAAAATACATCAATACTCTTGTTGTATTGAAATTATTGGTATTTGTGTATAAATGCCAGTGCGGCTAATTTCACACCAAAACTTAATTAGATGTAGCGCTTAATCTATAGTCAGATAATATCTTACTTATGAAAAGTTTACTTATAATTATGAAAAGAAATTTTCTAATTATATGGAAATTTCTTTGAAATTAATCGGCTTAAAACTGCAGTGGCGCTAATTCCTAAAGACCAAATGTTTTTAAAGGATTTTAGTTTACCCATTTTAGGATGCTATTGTCCTCTCACTTCAAATAAGAATGTTGTGCAAATTTTTCTCTACCTAGTCACCATCTCCAGTGGTTTCTATTATTCAGTGTTATTTTAAAATTTTATTTGGTTTGTACATTAATATATTTATATAAAGATTAAAATACTGATGGTAACTCATTTGTAACAATTGCCATTTTATTTTTGTGCATCTGCTAGTATAGTTCTGAGCCTGACTTTAAAATACTTTTTGGTTCTCTGAGGTACAGAGACATCTGCCAAAAAATTTTTATCTATAAATTTATATGTGTATTACTTGAATATGGGTGAACATGAACAAACATTTTTAAAAGCTAACATTTTTGGTTAGTGGCTTTTGTTTTTACTCTTGAGAAGCATGAAACCACAACAATGTAGTGAAATTTTTAAAATTTGCATGCGTTATTTGTATTTGCTCTTATGTGTTTTTCTCCTGAAATTTTGAATATTATTTATTTGCATTTTCAAAAGTTATTCGTATGTCAAAGTAACCATCAGTTCATTAGTTTGATTCTTCACTAAAATGTTTGTGTATGAGTTATTTGGAATCTGCGTTTAAACTGTAATTTTTGTCTGATTAGCTTTCATGCTAAAAGAATATTGTAGAATGACAAACTAATTTTCCCACCTTTTTCATGAGTCCATAAGAGTTTTAGAAACTTAATGGATATTCTCTTGAAAAATTTTGAAGTTGATATTTCAATTCTGAAATTATGTTAGGCAGGAAACATTTTAACTTAAAATTTCTTTTCAATTAATACATGTAAACAATTCCTTTAACACATTGGCTGCTTATTACGCGCTAGCGCGTAGCGTGGCGATATTGCTGAAGAGCCAATCACGCGCCAGCGCGTGATGTGTGGTAATGTCTTAGTAGCCAGTCACGCACTGGCACCGAATCCACTTTTGATTGTTCATTCTCTAGTTTATATTGCAATGCTTGTAGGGTATTTCTGATGGTATTGGCATGGAGATATGATTAGAAACTATCTGTAAATATTTAATTTACAGATATAAAATAATATTTCATTAATAATTTTAAATCATATTTCCAATTATTAGTATGTTGGCTTCTGGGTACAATCTACTTTGATGTCAAGGCATTAACTATCAACCCCATCTCTAGAGACTGGCAGTCAATGTGTTAAAGTGGTGCAAGACTAGCTTCATCTGAAATTAAACTGATTCTCAGTGGGAGATTTAACATCATGCAAATTTGAATAGTACTTTGAGGAGACAAGTTGTGGCTCATCTTTGGAAACTTGTATACTGTTGTGCAACTAAACAATTTATAATCACATTTTTTGAATGAAAATGTTTATTTTTACTGTGATTACTTTGTTTTTATTTGGCTTGAAGAATTTCCTTTGAAGATTTTGAATAAGCATGTGTGTTGATTTATGCATGCTAATATCATTTGTTTATGGAATGCTGTATATTAGAAAAAAGAACCATGTTTGTAGATAAAATTACAATACGAATCTCAAACAGCTTATTAGGAAACTAAAGCAAACTAGATTTAAAAAAATGTAATTTGGTATAGTAAATCTTTGGTTCACCTTTTGCTTTAAATTTAATATATGTAAGCTTATATGCTTTCATGACTTTAATCTTACCTTTTGTGATCTCTGAAAAAGAATCATTACTTAATGCAAAATTTTAGCAGTACATAAAATGATTAATGTAATACATGGTTACTGTTGATTTATGCTATTGTGGAATAAAACAAGCACAGAGTTAATTTTAATTGATTGTCTTAGGTTGTTAAAATAATTAGAATTGACTTTCCAAAACATAAATTTTTGTCTCTGAGGAAAACCTGTTATGACTGTTTTATAAGACTTTGAATTAAGCTCTTTATGTTTGATATTACTAATGAAAGAACAATGTTAAATGTGGAAAATTATAAAGTGTTACAGGGCTCGGAGTTGTCCTGATATTCCTGAAATTCCTGATTTTTTAAAAAACGTCCTGAAATGTCCTTATTTTTCAAAATAAATCCTGGAATTCCTTAATTTTTTATTACATTCCTTTGAAAGTTTAATTTCAATTAATAATTTTATATTTTTCAGTTGTAAATTTTTCTTTCAGTGGAATATATTTTTTCTTTCAACTGCTTTCTATGCAAAAAGAAAGAGAAAAATTTCCCCCTTTTTTGTTCTCTTTCAAACCGGAAATAGGGTTGCCATACATTCGTCTGCGCCTCGTTTTCAGCCATTGCTCACGCATGTCTGAAGTCAAAAAAATTTAGGTTTGGGTTTACCATTAAATTCTATTTGGTGCCTTTACAGACAAAGATTCTGATTTTAGTAGTGCACAACTATTTACAATGATATCGAAATTGTGAGAATTATTGGCCTACGTTTATGCGCATGCTTGAAATGCTTATCGCGCTGTTTTGGAAGATTTTGATGAGTGTTTTGAAAAATTTTTATTAGCAAGCTCAGAATTTTCTTTTTGGAAAACATTTTTTTTTTTAAAAATGCCAAGGATAACGAAATTTTCCGACAAATGGTTGGAACTGGAAGATGGGAATAAATGCCTAATCAAGACATGGTGCCGAAGTGTTGACGATGTTCATTCTGTGGAGGGCTTCGTATGCAAAAGCAGATTCAGTGTTTCAAATATGGGTTTTAGACAAGTGCTTGCGCATGCAGATGGATTAAAACACAAAAAAGCTGTGAACTGTTACAAGAATCAAACACTATTTACTATCAAGTCATCAACTTCATCTGAATCCTCGACATCGACTGTAGTAGTGAATAACAAATCATGGCTCCCCAAAACGACATCAGAGAAAACCATTAAAGCTGAAACCATTTTAGTTTTAGTGGCAATAAAAAATAATTATTCTTTTTCATCTATGAATGATTTAGCTAACATTTACGGAGAAATTTTTGATTCCTCCATAGCAAAAAATCTCAAATTATCTGACAAAAAAGTAAGGTATATGATTAATTTTGAATTAGGTCCGTATTTCAAAACTCTTTTGTTTCGGGATATCGGCACTTCATATTTTGTTTTACTTTTCGATGAAACTACTACAAAACAAATAAAGAAACAGTTGGATATTTACATCTCATATTGGTCTGATAAACAAGGTAAAAATGTCATTTGTTACCTCGAATCACATTTTTAGGGCATGCTGAAGCCAATAAAATTGTAAAAATTTTATTAAGTTTTATTCAAAATAATGGTTTGAATTTAGAAAAATTAATGCAGTTGTCAATGGATGGACCAAGAGTTAATTTAGCTGTTTTAAAGCAAATAAATAGTGAACTGAGTAAGCAAAGTTTACCAGTACTAATTGATTTGGGTACATGTTGCTTACACATAATCCATGGAGCACTGCGTAAGGGTATTGATAAAATTGATTGTAATATTGATGGATTTGCTATAGATATTCATCAATTTTTCAAGCTATCTCCTGCAAGAAGGGAAGATTATCATTCCTTACAGTTAGAAATACTGGAAGAAACTTTAGCTAGACATAGTTTCCTTCGTCATATTGAGAGCCGTTGGTTAACTTTGGGCTCAGTTTGTGAGAGAATTGTTGAGCAATATGATGTTCTAAAGGAATATTTCATTGTTAAAATACCTAAAGAGTCGAAATCTCCTCTTTCTGATAGATATCTTCGGATTATAAAACATTTGAAAGACCCTAAGACTCTGGCATATCTGAATTTTGTTTCATTTTTTTGTAAAACTTTTGAACCTTATTTACTTCTAATGCAAAAAGTCGAACCTTTAGTACATGTGATGTACAGTAAGTTAAATGAACTTGTTCGCAGTATTATGTTTAAATTTTTAAACCCAGAAGAAATCAGTGAAAAAAATGGAGTAAAGTTGCTACAAATTAATGTTGATTCAGGAAAAAATTGGTTAAATTTAAACAATATTGAAGTAGGTCATGGTGCAAAAGCAATGCTGGAAGAACTTACTGATAAAACAACATTTCTACAAAGTATTAGAAGCTGCTACATAGCAACTTCAAAGCATTTGCTTCAAAAACTTCCTATAACAAATCCTTTACTCAAAGATCTCCAGTGTTTGTCTCCTTATAATAGAAAAAAAGGAAGAGTCTAGGAGTTCATGTAGCAGATTAATTCAACATATTCCTCATGTGAATAAAACTTCTTCAGATTTTGATAAGATGAATGAAGAGTGGATTCTTTACATGTGTGAAGATGTGACTTTGATTAAGAATGATTATGATAACATCAAAATATCTGTAAATATTGGAATGCAGTTTTCAAAATATCTGTAAATATTGGAATGCGGTTTTCAATATAAAAGATGCTGGTGGTTATATAAAATATCCTACTCTTTCTAGAGTGGTTAAAGCATGTTTGTCGTTATTACTGTTTAATGTTATTACTTATATCTCTCTAGCACTTTATGTATATTTACTAAGAGGAATTTATTAGAATCTTACAAGTTCTAAATATGTATTAAAATTTATTTTGTGTATTTCAAATCACTATGAAAAATATATTTCACAGTCTTTATAGATCGAGTGTGAACAGTGCTTTGTTATTTTTCGCGAGTATCGTTTGATCGCGTGTGCTGATGGACTTTGTCACTTTTCGCGAGAAAAGTGTTTGGAAAAATGATGGAAATACATTTATCTTAGTTCAATAATTAAAAGTAATAAATGTAGTTTAAAATGTTGTATTTATATTGTTCGATGTTTGTGAAGCTAATATGTAATAAAAATTTTGATGCATTATAATATTTTTACCATTTAATCTTGTAAAATTTTATAATGTAAGAAATCTTATTTATTTAAGGTACCTTATTTCATTTATTTCTAAAATTATTGATTATACTTTTGAAGATGCTTTTTTGAGAAATAAATTTTTTTGGCAAAAAATTTAAGTTTATAAAAATAATATGATTTAAGTGTTGCATAAAATTTTATCAATGTTTACAAAAACTTATTATAAATTTAAAATGCATTTAATTTTCTTCAAGTATCAGTCTTTATTTATTTTGCATAAGAAAACCACTTACAACAGTTTTGAACTTTTCAATGCATGATATGAAGTATTTTATTAACGTTTCAATAATATTTTAATCTAAAATACAGAAAGGGTTTAAGGGTTAGGTTTTGAATGATTTATCCCACATTAGGTATTGTTCATGCAAACTAATTATTGTTGTATTAAGAAAGAGAGAGAAAGGCTTGTTATATAAAATATTTGACAGAAAGAAACAGTGAAGTGTATATGAAAAATTAATAAATAATTTATATGATATAAATCATTAAGTAACAAATAAGTAGGATTAGTTTAATGATTATAATAATTCTTCATTGTAAAATTTTAATATAATTAATTGTAATTCAATACAATATTGAGTTACAATTAATAACAATTACATTTGAAAAAATCAGTCTTTCTCTCTAACTTACATAGGGTGTGTAGGACTGATTCTTATTTCAATTCTAGAAATATCTTTTATCGTATATTAGTTTTTATAATGCTTAGTGTGTGAATAAATGAAAGACATTCGATAGTAATATTGAGTATTAAAAACCATTGTGATGACTGAAAATTTTTTCAATTGTTAAATAATTCAGTATTTTTAATTTCTGAAATATTTATAACATATTTGAGTTTTAACTATAAATTACCTTACTTAGTTTTATGATTTTCAAGTGTATGCTTTTTCTAGCAGTAGAACGTAAGCTATAACTTGTAACAATATAACTATAACATATATTTAAGTATAATATTTACTTCGATAGAATTGCAAAAACTCTTTACTTAAATTTTCTAAGCATGTTTAAATTCAATATACTAGAGCTACACACGAAAATTAAATTTTCATGCATTCAATTAACTACATTCAATAACATAATTACCCTCCTTTATTTCTTGATGTCAATTTGTATGTCCCATTTTTTAAGATATATTATTTTTATTTGTATGTTATATATATGTTGTACTTGTAATTAATTTTTTTAAATATTAATGAAGCCACCTTTTGAGTTAAATAATTAAATTAAATTAGCTAAGAAAATAATCAAAATTAATAAATAGGTTAATTAAATTTAGACTGATTTCGAAATTAAAATAAATTTATGTAAGAAAAGTACCAAAATTAACCTATATTAGTTTTGTTTAACGCAAATAATTACTGTAAATTAACGTAAAATAATGGAATATGTAGTATGTTTAGGATAAATAAATAAATTTAATTTTGAGGTTAATAAACTGATTTTTTGAAATGGTAATCGACAATTGTTCGGATAATTGCCTTCAATACTAGTTCTTTTATTAAATACGTGAGTAAACACATTGTAAAGTAATTATTGTAATTGGCAAATAGGTATAATAAGTAATTGAATTATCCTGAAAAGGTTCTTTCTGCACAGCAGTATTTCGACATACATTTCATAGTTTATTCAAGTTTTTATGCAAATCCCCTACTTTTTTACACAATATTTTATTGTAAAACTTGAGCACCCTCAACTTTTACAATAAAATATTGTGTAAAAAAG
>JAPDSC010078386.1:0-11761 GCA_026290005.1 Latrodectus geometricus | reverse complement strand
AAACCCAACCAACCAACCAACTTCGACAGGCAATGCACTGTTGGTGTATTATGACAAAATATTAAAAACAGATAATAGAAATGTAAATTTGTCATTGTAAATGTAATTTGTCATAGTAAAAATAATGCTTATAATATTCTGGAGACATTAGACAAAAATAATCAAACTGAAAAAGAATTTGAAAATTTAAAATATTTTTGAAATAAATTAAAAATAATTTTTGCATGGATTCTTCTGCTTTCTTAAATCGTATCTATAATGAAATAAATAAATACATTCACTATATTAAGTAATTCAGAATGAAAAATATACATATTTTGCACTATATATTATGTGGGAGATCTTTGTTTAGCTACAGGTATATTATTTTAATGCGAAATAAGAAAACTCTGAAATTGATAAAAGTAAAGCAGATTGAAAAATATATAGTAGTATGTCATTGTTCAACAAATACTATTTTGCGCAATTTAAGAAAATCATAAAAAATGTCTACTTTATACACAAAGCACATATGTATGCATTATTTAGGAAATATTATTAAAGTATTTTCATAACACATATCAGTAATATTTAATTATTTTTATAATACATACTAATATTACAAATACACCGTAATGTAAGGGACATTATTAAATAAATTGAAGCCATTATTTAAAGAAATCATCCAAAATAATGAAAAGGAAATTTTTTGTTTGCATTATAGTGCATTAGTCGGCAAACTAAAAGATTGATGTATTCAGAACAAGTGAGCTGTTCATGTAATACGTCAAGGAGACCTTTTGAAATCATGAAATGGGACATCAAACTATTTCTGATTCACACCCAGGTTTCACACTAGGAAATACATAATATGTATTCACTAGTACTTCTGTAGAAATTCACCCTACGTAAGCTCGTCTCATGGTGAAGGATAGGACGAAAAAAGATTAATAAGAAAATAAATCATGCTTCATTAACTCATAGTAAAGTTTTTGTTTCCCCGCACCGTTTTCAATTTATATCTATCACAAGAAGTGTTGTAATCACAATTCTGCTTCAAACACTTTTTTACGCAATTCCTTTTGAACCTCATGGGTCAGTACTGGATTCTGTAGATGCTCATTCAGCTCAACAATTACTATTCTCATCATGGCCTTCATGCTGATTATCACAATAATCCTTGATATTCACATGTCTCTAGCAATGAGTTTCTGCCAACGGTTCTGCCTCACAGATGTTGTTTTGCCCTGATTATTGTAAGCATTATTATAGCAATAGGATGTTTTTTGATATCTTCAACAGATGTGACACTATGTTTACTAATGTGCCAAACAGATGACATGGCATAATCTGCCTTTCATATGACTGAAATCTCATTTTATCTTCCCTGAAACTAAATTCAGCCAATAATGATACAAAATACGCTCTTCACGAACCACGAAAATTATGAGCAACTATGTAATGCTAAAGAAGCTAGTAGCACAGCGTATTTAATTAAGTTTTATATTATAACATATGGAAGTATCTAATTTCAATGAGATTTAATAAATAATTGAAACTTGTTGCAACCTTATTGTAACTTGCTGTGAAATAAATCGTCTTTTGTAGTTCATTTATTTAATAATTTAATTCAAGATCCTTTCATGCAACTGAATCTTGTTTATAAGTATCTTATAAATAGTGGAAAGGAATGTAGACAATTAATTATAAATTTTTTAATGTTTTTTTAAAAAAAATCTGTTGCCTTAGAAAAATTTATCTATTAATTTATAGTACACTTTAAAATTCAACTAATTAAGATATTGCTTAAAAATTAAGAGAAATTTTGAGCTATGCCCTTTTTGTTGAAACTTTTGGTTAAATAATACCATTTGGAGAATTTTTTAAAATTATTTTAATGAATTTTTGTTTGCATTAATAATATTAAAACACTTTAAAATCCAATCTTATTCCTACGTTACACTGAAACGTCTTATTTGTTCATTAAAATACACAATTTTCCCATCCTGTTAATTTGAAATCGTTTTCTAATAAGAAAAACTTCTAAGGTGTAGAAACATATTAAATACATTTCAGTATTTCTAGTTCATAAATTTCATCTGTATTAGAGATACCCTATAAAGATTCATATTGAAATTAGCAAATAATTTAAAGCTATGGGAAATTAATAGGATTTTAATAAATATTGGAATTGAAATTTTGAAAAAATTAAATCATTATCAGAAAAGAATATGTAATAAATATAAAATATCATCAGAAATTTTATAATAATTAGTGTAATTTAATAAAGTGATACTAAATAAAGATAGCATGTGAAATATATTGAATTATAATATTTCTAAAGTTCTTATTATTAACAAAATCGAATTTAAATGAATTGTTGCATATTGAAGAAATGATAAATTTGATTTATTTAATTATGAAATGAAAATGAATTTTCCTTTTATAAAAGAAAATTACTTAAAGAAAAATTGTGAAAATTTGATCCTAAATTTTAATAATAAGATATTATAAAACATTTATTTCTTCTATATATATGTATATTGAAATTCTATAATTGGAAAGTATCATTTCAATATTTATGAGCTTATACTAATTTTTATTATATTTGAAAGAAATGAGCATTATATTGTACTACATTACTAAAATATTATAAAATTTACTTGGTATTCATTGCATTCTATCCTAAGTAACAAATTATTATGCAATAGTGCAAACCTTTTAGTTAAAATGCAAGAGTTAAAGGTTGAAGAACTTCATTCATGTGATTGACTGAATTTTAAAATAAAGTCACGCAAAATAGTCATTAAGTTAACACTGAATAAGGACACGGTATTTATTCACTCCACGTTGAAGATCCATTAGAAAGAAAATTAAAGCTGCGAAATAAGTTTAAAAATCATCGTTTACGTAATGGAAAAAATGGAAAGTATAATTGCTTGGATGTAAATCTGTTTCATAGTTGATTTGTTCAATGATTATCTTAATGCATCACATTGTCAAAAAAATGAAATCGTCAAGATTTCGATTTTGGAAATGGGCATGATACGTTTCATTACTTTGTGTTTTATGTTATCGAATCTATGAAATAAGATTAAGATAATGTGTGAAAAACTTTAAAAGAAAAACATATTATCAGATTTAGTTTAGTTTTTTTCAAGTTAAAATTTTCATTTAAAATATTAATTTTAAGTAATATAACGTTTAAGTTAAATGAAAATGTATATTAATTATTATAAATCATGCAAACATTTATAGTCATATTAGTAAATTTCTTTATATTGTTGTGAATTTTAATAAAAATACTAGATGCATTCATAGTTTACATTTTTCTACTATCAAATTTCTGATACGTAATTTACTTACAATTTGTCCATATAAATATGATGTAATATTTATTCTAATGATTACAGTTGAGTAAAATTTATCTCCTTTGAAAATATAATTTGCGGTTTCTATTATATCAAATAAAATCAGAATCTGAATTCTTTATAGTTTATAGATATATCTATCTCTAACTTTCTTCATGATGATGTGAGATAGTATTCGTATATACTGAATCATTAAGAAGTAACTCAGTATAAGGTTCTTTTAAAGGAGTGTAACCATCCAGTTGTTTTAAGTATTTTGCTTTAGACCTAGAAATCTAATTAACTTTTATGAATTCTAAAACTCATTAACTTTTTTTATGAATGTAAAATTTTATTCAGAAAAAAAACGGAATCTGTAATTCTTTTTTTTTATAGCATTTTATTAATTTACTTGTTATATGTATTCTAATCTATTTAATGAAATCTAATGTCAATTATTTCACATAACAATATTTCTCTTATTCAGTATAAACCAAACATAAAATACAACAAAACTTCTCTTAGTTATCATGAATAATTTGGATTCTTTTAAGAAAACTATCCAATAAAGAAAGACTACTCACTTGAGTAATGAAAAGTGAGAGAGCAAAAACCTCACATATATTTAAAGTGAAATTGAAAATCTTTTATTTACTTATTTTATAAAAAAGATATTAAACTTAATTTCCTTCAGCATAATTTTTTAAGCAAAACTGTTCAAATAATTTTCGTCTTATTACCTTAAATATAGGCAAAAATAGAGTTTAATAATTAAAAATCATTTATTCAAATCTTTTCTACATTTTTGCAATTTCCTAAAACGTTGATTTTTCATATGTCATGTATTCATTAGATTAAAATCATAGTAAAAAGAAATTCATTATTACCTTAATTACAGAATGAAAAAATTTGAAAATTATTCTGTGGAATAGGTTCTCAAATGTTTCTGATAGTGTCTTAAAATAAATCTTTTGTCATTATTTCATATTTGAGAACTCTTAAAGATCAAACTTGTGCCAAAATTTTTTAAATCTGTCATTGTTTCTTTGCTTTTACAGTCTAATTAACAATTAAGAAAATTTGGTATTCCAATCATCTTAAACTTTTCTAATATAGTCTGAAATATTTGATCGAAACATGTTGAAAATAGGACACCCAAGAAAATATTTTTCTGGGCGTTTGATGCAGTTTGAAAACATGATCATATGATAAGAATGGAATATTTTTCCTAAGATGAAATAACACATAATTTTATAATAGTGTACAAAATTATATTATTAAATTCCTCTTTAAGCTTTATAATTTCAATTATCATACATGTATTGATTGATTTCCGTTCCACCGAGTAATTTTTGAAAAACTGCTTAAATGTTATTACCAACAACTTTAAAAACTAGATAATCAAACATCCAAAAATAATCAATTGAATTATTTTTATTATTATTAAATTTGAATTATTTATGATTTATGTTGGATAAAAATGATTGAACGCATTAAATAAAAAATTGTATTATCCAAACAGCACAATGTTTTTTCAAAATTATTAAATTTCAAATTATAGTGACATTATTCTTAAACTTATGGCTTCATCATTGTGTTTTAGAAAAAGGAAACAAACTATACTTAAATTAAACTGAAGACTGATTATAAAAGATAATAGCAATGTTTGTCTAAACAAACATTCATATTAGAAATAAGTGCATAAGAAATAACAAATTTATACTAGAAATAAATATTAAATGTAACCTAATTTATACAAATTTATTTTTAATTTTGAATATTATTTCATCATAATATCTGAATTTAATTGTTTTCATGCTTTGTGTAATTAATAACTTTTATCCCTATTATTTGGTTAAGCACTGCGATTCAAAAACCTTTATTTCTAGTTTACTATCAAAAGTTGCTAAATATTTCTAACAAGTATCAAATGGAATATTACTATATTCTAAGAAAATACTCATAGCATTTGATTATTTTATAAGTTTCAGATAACATCCAAATAAAGTTTTACAATAAAACGAATATCGTTTTTTCTTGTAATTTATAAATGAAGTATGTCTCAATGACATATGAGTTACTAATTTATGACAGATTCCAATAAGAAACTAATAATAAAAAAAGTAATAAATATAATTAAATTATGTACTTTTAATTTTTTTTTAAATTCATCCTTATTATTATTATTATTATTTTTACAATTGATATTATATAGTAACTTACATTTCGTCAATCACATATTTTAAGTCCCTTTTTCAGTTATAAATCTAATTATAAATAATTTTGTGAGCAACATAAAACTAATATCAAGTGAGTTTCACATAGATTTGCTTTCGTGTGCTTATACTTTTTGAATAAAACAAATAATATGATAAAGATGTTTAAATGCGCATAATAATAATTGTTTTTATAAAATTAACTGTATAATACCAAGTTAGCATAAAGGGTTCTTTTTTTTTTACCAAAAGGCAATATTTTTTTAAACCAGTGCATGCATAAATGTAAATATGTATGAAAAGAAACAACCAATTATTTACCATCTACAAATGCTCTTTATCTGCCTCTTTCATGATAAGAAACACATCCAGCTGATAATAGAACTCATTCCATTGATTTAAAAAAAACAATTAGTGTCCTCGAGTAGCCTATAACCACAAAACGCTTTGCTTACATAGAATTGCTATCCCTTAGATACTCTCTCTCAAAACACATTTCAAAACTATAACATATAAGCAATTATTACAAAAAAGGTTTCTTGATTTTTCTCTCATTTTCGGACTTGTCTCATATATTCTAAGTTGGAATTGATTTGAAAATAGGTACTAAATATTTTTTTGTGATTTAAACATCTATTAAATTTCCACTGAGAAGCGTGAATATCACCCCCATTTGAAACTAATAATTAAATCCATTCTTTAAGACAAAACATGCAAATGAAGTCTTGAAAACTGAAATGAAATTAATAAAATGCATTAATAAATTTTGGTATGTACTTAATGTTTGATTTTATTCTAGCATATTTTGCATTCCTATAACTAGAAGATATAACAATTTTTAACCTATGATATATATAAATTGAAACTAAATTTTCAAATCAAAACTTAAAATAAATATAAAGCATATTTTAAAAGTGATTTTTTTAAATGGAACTTTAACCTATAGTATAAATAATACTATTTGATATATTTTATATTTAAAATTAAAATTAGGAAATAAATATAAAATTTTATGACAAAATATACATTAAAATATATTATATATAAATTAAAATGCAAACACATCAAATAAATCAATAAAAATTATGCAGCAATTAAGTAAGTAAAACATATTTCATAAAAATACAGAGAAAGTATACACTTGAAATAAAAAACCTTGTTAAATGAGAGAATTTTTCACTTATTACAGTATTTTCATACATTTTCTTTTATTTCGGTTGTAATATAAGAACAAAGGAAGTAAGAACTAAGAAAAATGGAATTACGAGAAAAACAAAGCAATAAGCAAGCTTAAGGAACGGTGATAAAAAGAAAATGTTTTTTTTTTCTTTTTTGTGTTATCCTTCAAAGAAAAAGCAGCTTTGTAAAAAAGACCATTGGATTATTTTATGAGTTTTCAGTCTAAAGACTAAAGTCATTTTTTATGTAGGTAAACTGCATTATCAACATTTGTAAATGGATGTATATGTTCTATATCACTATTAAATAAATTTTCTTGAAATTTGAAAACTCATTTTATGTAATTTTTATTCATTATTGTTATTAAACTTCAAATTATAGTAGATCAAAAAATGAGTTTTCAGATGATTTTGAATCATAGTCAATATATCGAATTACTTTTAGATATTATCATAAGATGTTTCTAAATTGTTTTAATTTCGCAAAACATCCTCTAAGTTGACATAAGAAATTTTGATTTCTAAAAGAAATATGAACTGCTTACTTACATTTACAATTTGAAAAAACTAATTTTTATTTAATATTTGTTTTTGAATATATGTGCTTTGGATTTTTACATCTTTTGCATGTAGAATAATAAAAAAATTATAAATAATCTAATAACAAATGACAAGGAATAAAATTAGTTTTTTTTATGTTATTGAGGCATGAAATTCTAAAAAATAATTAATTTAAATCTGCCATTTCTTCGGGAAATTCGATCAGTTTCTTATGCCAAATTTATCTTGAGGATTGTCGAAGTTCAGTCTTCTTCTTGCTTGATATATTTGCTTTATAAAACTTTCCAAAGTTCTTAAACACTTAATAACAAATTAGTTAAAGTGAAATAATATACACTTTAAAGAGATGAAACAATATAATATAACAGTACTATAATAATCCACATAATTGATAACTTAATAAAATTAGACATCAAAAATTCAGGAATGTTATTTTATAGCAAATTCATTAATTTCTATTAATTTATTCTATTCATTAATTTAAACTAAATAAGTTAATTTAATTTTAATTAGTTTTTAAAATTAATGACATTTATCATAGTTTATAAAAGGTGTTTGATTTTATTATAAAACAAATTTGTGTTTTTAGTACATTGATATTAGTATATACTTTAATTCTGGCATTTAATTTAGTTTACAATAAAGCTTTATCATAGCTTTTGTACCCATATATATAATTATATACTTGAATTACGTATCAAACGTTTTATTACAGATTTATATACTTTTTTTCTAAAACTGGGACACATAGTGTGACTGAATCCGTCACTTACAACAAGGCCGGAAACTGCTTCTCATTTTAGAGTTACCCGGTGTTCACCTGTGAACCAAATCATTAAGGTATGAATAGCATGGCCCTCATCACACCACCACAAACCCATTTTTAGGGCGGTCCACATTCATACATCATCTCAGAAAAGACAGAGATACAAAGAGAGAGAGAAAGGAAACGTCCATGACCAAACCTGTATTCGAACCCGTGACCAATAGTACAGGAGTCAGAAACGCTATCTACTTATCCAGCATCTTACAAATTGAATCTACAGATTTTTTAATGCAAGTCTAATCTACTAGAATGCCTACCAGTTTTGTTAAAATTTCTCTGTAAATCAAATATAATTTCCTTTAAAAAAATAATAAACAAAAAAGCCATATATTTGTAATGTGGCATAAAATATGTTAAGTTACCTTTTTATATTAAAAGTCGATTATTTTAAATACAATGAAATGCATTAAAATTATTCCAGTAATAACATTATATTGTCCAATAAACTCAAGAATTAGCTTAATATAAAAAATACAACTAACTACTAAATGATTTTAAATTGAATTTTTCTAATCTTTGTTAAATAAGTCTGAATGAATTTAGAGAATGTTAATATTTTAAGGAATTCATTCTAGTGTTATATTTTAAATACATTCAACTGAATTCTAATTGTCTTATCACTTCTCAATAAGCTTTAGATAATTAGAAAGTAATAACATATTAAGATTTAATCTCATGTTAAAACATAGTAATTTTTGGTTTAAATTTCAATAACAAAATACTACTCCTATTTTGATTTTATTTTCATTTTTTATAATTAGCATTTATATTAATCTTTTTGTAGTTGGATGAAAAAAATGTCCGTGATAATACAAAATTTCTCATTTTGTATCATGGATTAACTAAAATCTGTTTAGACTGACTGAAACTTTTGGGAATAATAGAATGCATATTATACACGTCTAATAATGAAACAGTTAATTTTCTCTATATGATTTTAAGTAGATTGTAATGACGAAAGTTTGAAACCGAACAAAGAAGCGATAAGTGATAGTGGTTATTTTATTGATTATATATTTTCAAATTATAAATAATAAATTCTAAATATGAACCATAATTCCACAGTTAAAATTTAAATAACTGTTCATAAATGAACATAAGTCAATCATATGAAAAAAATATTACAAAATATTTAAGGAAACATTTTTACTCAATTTCTTTAGTACTTTTATAACAAATTAAATATTTCCTTTATTCTCAGAGTTCATGTTTAATAAAAGATACAATTCTGGTTTCTTTTTTTTTTCTTTTTTTATCAAGATCACGTGATTTGAAGAATAGAAGATATTAACTGACTGATTTCTTTCATCGTTACGGATAATTTCTCCCGAAAAGCTTTTTAGGAAACATTCGGAAATCTCTGATGAATGAAGTCTCACTTGGTTGGATAAAAGAAAAACCAAAAATAAGTCGGTAATTCATCTTGGAGAAAAAGCAGAAGCAATCGAGGCAAAAAAATCCTCTACATCTTTTTTTTTTCATATATTTGAGGAAGATAATTTTAATTTTCATAATTAAAGGTAATTTGTTTCATTGAAATGTGCAATTTGCGCTAAAAGCCAATTTAAATAGAAAAAATAGAATTGAGAACTTGACTTATTCACAATTTCAAATAAGTTGATTTACTGTAAAAGAAAATTAGTACTTTTCTCAACCTGTAAAGAAAATGTCTAAATTTAAATTTATTAAATAGAAATTATCTTTTAATTCCCTGTTCAAAAATAATTTCATACTTGTTAATCTTGATAAATTTAAGCTAATATTTTTTTAGTTCTTCCCATAACGAAACAATTATATTTTCTATTATATTAAACCGGTTTTCCTCTATAGAGTGTTGAAGATGGGTTGAATCGCAGTTTTCGCAATCTTCACGAAAATTCTTTATTGCAATAGCTATTTTACTCACGTATTTGTCTTAATATTTACTTTTACTTAATTTAACATGCATTGTCAGATAGTGGTAGTACAAATTGTTATAAAAAATTAATAATCAGTTCCTTCAAAAATTATTTTAAAATATAGATTGTTATTTTACTACTGTTAACGAACACATTCTTGTTGTTTCAACGATACAGAGTAAAAATTCATTTTCCTTTTAGTAATGTTTCAATGTGTTATTTTTATTTTAAATTAACATTGGCAAGCATATTTTCATCTCAAATGGGATCTCCCAGAATTCAATAGAGCAAATTCGTAATTTTGATATAACCATATAAATATTTCGCTTCCTAAATTTGGAATGAAGATGCATCGTTTCTAACGATAGAAATATTTTTTGCATTTATATTTATTTAATTGCATTTTGTACTTTTTATATTTATTTATTATTAATATTAAATAAATTCCATTTTTTGATTATTTATTATGACCGAAATTATATTTCCGAGTCTTGCCAAAATTTTCTGCCAAAAAAAAAAAAAAAAGGAATATCATTAGTTTAAAATGATAAAAATCAGTTAAATGCAATTATGAAATTCTTATGCTCTAATAAAAATGTTTTAAAATTATACTTTGAAATTTCACCATATTTTTAAAGTTTTTACATGATATAAATTAGCTTGATCTATTTTTTAGTATTTGATATCTTTCAAATATTTGACACGTACAAACTAAAAAATGTCGTACAAAACAAATCGAAAGCAGTTAAATACATCTTACTGTTTCATCAGTCAAATAATCATTTGTTGCGCTTCGAAGTCGAAGCTGTTTTTGTGCAATGTGTCTTACAAGAAAACGCACTTACCTCTGAACTATTAATCACGACCGATAGTTTCCAATTTCATTTCTTTCCATTCAGTGATTTTAGAACCATTTTGTTCGACAAGTATATTTTATGTACAAGCACTTTTAGCCATTTTATTTTAAATCATTGAAGTCTTCTTTTCATTCTTTAAAAACATAATTGATGGAACTAAAGAATCAATAAATTTGAGATTTTTCCTAAAATCTAACCAAATAAAAGCTTTATTATTACAAAAAATTTAAAAATAAATTTTCTAAACGTAGAAATTTTAAATTAATTCTTAGCATAATATTACTTTTTGAAAAATAATGAATTCAAATTTTAATCAAAAATTACTATGAGTATATTTAATTTTAAAAAGTAATAAATATAATATTAAAGATATTAAAAGAAATCTCTCAATAAAGTAGAAATAATGTAAAGTTAAATTAAGAAAAACTGATATTAAATAATTAGCAGCTAAAATGTTTTAGTTAATCATAATTGTAAAGGTTGTAAAATAGTATTTAGATTATTTATCAAACATAGATTCAGATGATTTTTATGCACTACGTTCAATTTTTCTATTAATGCAAAAACTGATTCCTACATAGTCTGCAACATCAAACAACATAATAATACATAATAGACATGAATCTACATACTGATACAAAATTGGCAATTAGTTGAAAATAATTTCAGTTATACAGTAGTTATTACGTAAGCATGTGCTCTTCGACAGAGAACATGTTTACTCAAAATTTTATATCAAGAAGGTGTGCTTTTTCTTACTAATAATGATTTTTGCTGTTTAAGCAACAGTTGGAGTTATAAAGAAAAGATGCTGCTTATGCAATATCTTTTCTTTATAACATCAACTGTCACATTTTCTCTGAAAGTTAAGAAATTGATAAATTTTATATTATATA
>JAPDSC010078384.1:277465-299979 GCA_026290005.1 Latrodectus geometricus | reverse complement strand
ATTCATATATGTTTGCTATCTGACTATTCGAGAACTTTACTTTACGGCTCGTGAGAGCATTACGGTAGACTGGTTACCTACAAAACGGGGTGGATTAACACAAAGACTACCAAATGGGAAGTACTCCCGGGATACAATTGCATGGTGATGGAATGATAGGAAACAAATTATAAGAGATAGAAGCATTTAAAAGTTTTACAATGCATTTTAGAAAAATAACAAAAACAAATTTTTTAACAATTGGAATATATAAAATAATACAATGATACAAACAAGTATTTACAATGGAACCGCGCAGAAGGTTCCTGCATTTTAGCAAAAAAAAAAAACAGAGATCATTTAATTTTCTGTTTATTAATTTATTTTTATTTTATTAATTGTGGCTAGGTCCACGAGGTGGTGGCATTTTAAAATATTTATTGCTTAGTTATTCTCGAATCGAAAAGTTCTCACTTTGAGTAAGAAAGTATGAATAGAAAGAAAATGTACATTTATTAATTACAGATAATTTTTAATACTGTTTTTTATATTATTTTGTTTTAAAATATAAAATAGCAATTAAATCCTTCCGGTTACGAATTTGAGTAAGTTGCAGAATTATTTTTTCGGCGGAAATCTTTTTATTATTAATTTTAGCACTGATTGAAAACCGTCTTCGCCATTAACTTCGTCGCCTATTTGGCGATTTATGCGAATTTTGGCCTCGTTGCGTTAATACGTAAGTACCAAAATATCAATTCAAACTAAAGATGACTTTTTAATAGAGAATTAAAAGTATTTTGAAGAAAGATATGAAAACAGGAAATGAACAACAGACCTATAAATTCAGTTTTATCTTTAGAGAAACTAACTCATGAAACATGAAAAGAATTGAAAAAATTTAAGATAATATTTTCAAACATTTAAGATATCTGAAATTGTTAGATTCGCTATAGAATAAATTATCTGGATTATTGCTAATCCATATTATTTCTCAAAAGTAACGTAAAGAAAGTCGTAAACAATATGAAGTGACACAAATTACAAAGGAGCTTCTAAACTTAAAAGAATTTATTAATTTTTTGCTAAAGAGAAATCAGATGTTAGAAAATATACAAAGAAAGCAACCTTCAAATATAAATCCTAAAGGTGAAAACTATTGTTAAAGTAAAAGTTTAATGATAAAATCAAATTCCAACTGTTTAATATGTTCAATTAATTCACGTCTCATTTATAAATATAAGAAATTAATTACATGAAATGTCAATTGATGATTGCTATAACGAAATAAAAAATAAACATCTCTGTTTTAACTGTTTCGAATCCCATAAGCTTTCGGAATATAAAAAATCATAAGATTTATCAAATATGTGAAACTAAAAATTTACACCGGAAACACCACACTCTCATATGCAGAGACGGCGAAACCAAAACAGAAAACCCCTTGACCTTGAAACAACGCGACATTACTGAACTGCTGCCTCTCGTCCTCTTTTGCGACCATATATACCAGGGGTGGCCAAGACGTCGACCGCGAAGACGTTTTAGGTAGTCCACGCGACCATCCCGATAATGACCTCGGATATTAACTATTTAATTTATGACTTATGACATAGAATCAATGAATTATTTAAAATAAAAATTTACTACAGTCTACGCTTTAAAGATTTATGATTAAAGGTCTATAATTTAAAACTTAAAACGGACAGGATGAGCGCGATTTGAACATTCCTCCCCCCCCCTCAAAAAAAAAACATTAGAAAGGTATGCATCTCAATTAAGAAAACATCAGGGCTCGGAGTTGTCCTGATATTCCTTAAATTCCTGATTTTTTAAAAAACATCCTGAAATGTCCTTATTTTGCGAAATAAATCCTGGAATTCCTTGCTTTTTTATTATATTCCTTTGAAAGTTTAATTTTAATTAATAATTTTGTATTTTTCAGTAGTAAATTTATGTATTCGATTGGAATAAATTTTTTTTTCAGTAGAACATTCAACTGCTTTCTTTGCAAAAAGAGTAATTCTTTCCCCCTTTTCTGCTCTCTTTCAAACAGGAAATACGGTTGTCAAACATCCGTCTCCGCCTCATATTTATATTTATTTGATTTGGGTACATGTTGCTTACATATTCATGGAGCTCTATGTAAGGGTATTCATAAAATTGATTGTATTATTGATGAATTTGCTGTAGATATTAATCAATTTTTCAAACTATCTTCTGCAAGAAGGGAAGATTATCATTCCTTACAGTTGGAAATATTGGAAGAAACCTTATCTAGACTTAGTTTCCTTCGTCAAATTGAGAGAAGTTGGTTAACTTTGGGGTCAGTTTGTGAGAGAATTGATGAGCAATATGATGTTCTAAAAGAATATTTATTGTCTAAGTACCTAAAGAGTCAAAATATCCTCTTTCTGATAGACATCTTCGGATTATAAAACACTTGAAAGACCCTAAGACTCTGGTATATCGGCATTTTGTTTAATTTTTTGTAAAACTTTTGAATCATATTTTTTTCTAACGTTTATTAGCAAGTTTAGAATTTATTTTTTAAAAACAATTTTCTTTTAAAAATGTTAAGGAAAATGAAATTTTCCGATAAATGATTGGAACGGCAAAATGAGAATAAATGTTTAATTAAGACATGGTGTCGAAGTGTTGATGATGTTCATTCTGTGGAGTGCTTCGTATGCAAAAGCAAATTTAGTTTTTTAAATATGGGTTTTAGATAAGTACTTGCTCATACAAAAATTCGAACCTTTAGTACATGTGATGTACAGTAAGTTAAATTAACTTGTTCGCAGTATCATGTTTAAATTTTTAAATTCAGATGAAATCTGTGAAACAAATAGAATAAAGTTGCTGTAAATTAATGATGATTAAGGAATAAATTGGTTAAACTTAAAAACAAAATTGAAATAGGTCATGGTGCAACAGCAATACGGGAAAGGCTTACGGATAAAACAACATTTCAACAAAGTGTCAGAAGTTGCAACATAGCAACTTCTAAGCATTTGCTTCAAAAATTTCCTATAGCAAACACTTTGCTCGAAAATCTCCAGTGTTTGTCTCCTTTTAATTCAACACATTCTTCATGTGAATAAAACTTCTTAAGACTTTAATAAGATGAATGAAGAGTGGATTATTTACATGTGTGAAGATGTGACTTTGCTTATGAATGATTATGATAATGACCAAAATATCTGTAAATATTGGAATGCAGTCTTTAATATAAAAGATGCTGGTGGTTATATAAAATATCCTACTCTTTCTAGAGTTATTAAAGCATGTATGTCGTTATTAAAAGTAAATTCACAACCAGAAAGAGGTTTTTCGAGTAACAATTCTGTTGTGACAAAGGAGAGAGCTTTTTGATCGGAATTAACAGTTCAAAGTTTACTCATTTGTCATGATGATTTTGGAATGCATGACAATTCTGTTTCCTCCATTCCATATACCAAAGAAATGACGCATTATATTCAGAAATCTCATGCAGAATATGCATCATATATGCAAAAATCAAAAGAGGCAACACAATTAGAGATGAAAAGAAAAGAGGAAGACATAAAAGGTACTTGTGAAAAAAAGTTTAAAAAATTGCTCTTGTTAGAAAAATTAATGAACTTGAGAAAGAAAAAAAAATTTGCTTGATAGTAAGTGTGCAGATCAAAAACTTTTGTATGATGCAGATAAAAGAATAGCATATGCTATTAGTGATGTGAAAGTTCTACAAATGATACTATCTGCTGCTAACGCAGAGACTGCATCTGTGGATGATTAGTTGAAAAAGAGCAGTATTAAATTATCGGAATTAAATGCTAATGCATCCAGTTCAAAATGAACATTATCAGTTATACATATAAATTTACTGTAATAATATCAGTTATACATATATATTTATGTAATAATGTATAAATTTACTGTAATATAAAGTGTTTATCATGTAACTTATTAATTTTTAGAAAATGTTTATATAAAAAGTTTAAAATTTCTGTATCATTTTTCATATTTTTGTATTAAAAATTAAAAACTCAGAATTTATTAAATAGTATACTCCATTCTAAAATATGTTATATTCGTAAAACAGAAATTAGTATCTAAAAGTAACATTGCTTTTGTTTAATTATTGACATATGTCCTGAAAAATGTCCTGATATTTCTTGAAAATATTGTCCTGAAAAAAAATTTCAGTACTCCTACCCCTGAAACATGAATTGAGAAACTTCAGAAACATGAAGGAAGAGTGGACCCGTAATCCAAACCGAGACTTCGAAGATTTCGCTTAATACTTGTTTTGTTTGAAGAATTTAAAAGAAGATTCGCTGATTTAATTAGATTGAAAGAAATACTCAATTTTATGATATTTCCATTTAATGAAAATGTCAACATTGATGGAGTATCTGAAAAATAGGACATTTAATAGATATCACATCAGTTACGGTCGAGGAAGAAATTATTAGATTAAGATGCGATATATTTCTTAAATCCAGAGCATATTTAGCGATCCTGATTTTTGGAAATTAATTTCTGAGGAAACGTTTCCAAATATTTGCTAATTGATTTTGTATTTGAAATCATACTTTGGGTCGAGGTATCTCTGCGAATCTGATTTTTGTTCATGGTTGAAAAAGCAAACATTGGTCGCATTTAACAGATGAACATTTAATTTCGTGTTTATGCATTGCAATAAGCTCTTACCAGCCAAAATATGATAAACTTGTCGCAGGTATACAGTGCCAAATTTCAAATAAATGAATTGAATAGGGTGGTCACTTTTTGATATATGAATACTTTGATTATTTTCGCCAGTAAATTTTTATTTTGTGAATATTAATATTAAGTTTTTTTTTTTTTTTTTTTTTTTTTTTTTTTGGAAAAATTACATAATTTAGCATTTTTTCTTGTTACCAAAAGTAAATATATACGTTAATTTAGCTCTGCCATTGGTAGACCGTCTTCGATTTGTTCCAAAAGTCCCAAAACTGATCCCAAAAGTTTGGCCACCCCTGATATATACTCTCAATATCTAAAATACAAATAAAAGGAGAAAACGGAAGTTTATTTTCTTTTCGCTCCCTACTGGATTCAGACTTGCAATCGTCTTTCTGTACAAATGAAGCTGCTGATTTGTTAGAAATGAAGAAAACATATGTTAACGCACGCATTGCAGGGGTTAACGGGTCTTTTTTAACAGTTAAAAGAATGATATCCACAACAATTTCTAATGTTAATAAAGTTTTCGAAACAGACATTGAATTTCTAATAGTGCCGAAAATTACAGATTTAACTTCTTCAAATAAATAGATATATCAAAATTTGATTTACCGAAAAATTTAAACTATGCGGATCCTGAATTTAATGAGCCAGGAAAAGTAGATTGTTTAACTGGAGGAGGTGAACTCTTTTATCACTTATTAAAATTAAATTAAATTAAAAAATGAAAATACTATTTTATGCGAAACAGTTTTCGATTGGATAGTAGCAGGTTCTATAAGCGAAATGCAAAGTCCAAATAAATTACAGTGTTATTCAGCAATAAATGATCACGATATTTTGAAAAGTCATTTAGAAAGATTTTGGGATCTAGAATCATTAAGTATAAGAGATAATCCAAAGTCAGATTCTCATGATGATGTTTTACAAACTTTGATAAAGCAATAACTTAGAAAATAATCATTAAGAAGTTTGCTTACTTCTAATTCATTTAATTCAAGTGATAAAACTATACTGGTGAAAGGAGACTTTCAAAAAGACTTCATAAAATCCCATTTTGCATGAACAATATAATGAAACAATTAAAGATTATTTGAAGGCAGGTGTTGAAAAGGTTCCGCCCTAGAAATCTTCTTCGGGTTGGCACTTATTTTATCTTCTTCATCGACTTGTTTGCAAAAATGATAAACTTACAACCTAAGTTCGCATTGTGTTTGATGAAAGTTCCTATGATCATGGTCAGATATCTTTAAAAATGACTGTTTGTTATCCGTTCCAAATTTAATGGATCTATTAATCAAATTTCGCCTCAATAAAGTAGCATTCACAGCCGATATCAAAAGGGCGTTTTTACAAATATCTTTATCAACAGATGATAGAGATGCAACAAGATTCCTGTGGTAAAATGATAAAGTTCTTTAAAAAGTTAACTATGGAATTTACTAATTTAAGCGTGTTCTCTTCGCAGTTAATTCAAGCTCTTTCATGTTAGCCGCCATGATAAAGCATCGTATCGAAAGATATCGTGAAGAATACCCCACCACAATTCTTTTATTGAACCCTTGTTTCTACGTAGATGATTTGATTACTGGAGCTAATAACGTTGAAGAAGCCTTCCAAATTTAATATAAAGCAAAAGAAATAATTCAGGAAGCAAGTATGAAGTTAAGAAAAGGGAATTCCAATGAATCAAGCTTAATGGGCAGATGAAAGAAGGAGAATTTCGGTATTCACTCACCAGCCTCTTCTGTGGAATTGAGAACCAATTTAGGGAAGATATTATAGTGCGACCGCCAGGAGATGGCGGGTGTGACGTAAGAGTCACGTGTTATCAGAGAAGTCTATTTCAACAATTTAGGGAACGGAGGAGGAAAAGAGGAGAAAGCGCCTCAATCTAGGTTACCATATTTGGCTAATTTGCACCTTTTGTTGTTAATTTAGATGAAGACAGTTTTCATGTAAGGAACGTCCATTTTATGCAAAAAAGAAACTCCGTAAGTAATAAATTAACTTATTACAGCCTTTTTTTATTCAAGATACATATTTCATCATATTACGACATACTAATATTTTAAAATGTTGTGGAATTTATTTTAATTCATATATGTTTATAGTAGGAAATATATTGTGCACCTATGGAATCATTTAAAATAATTTGAGGGAAAATAAAATATTTATATATCACTCAGTAAAATCTACCAGTTAAATAGTTTTTAAGAATTTTGATTATACAACATATTTTATCAAAACATTTTATGTATAATATCAAGTAAATAAAAAAGGATAACATCAAAGAATTCTCAAAATTTTTAAAAATAAAATTCATACAGATTTCGCATAAATAATATATGTTAATATAAGGGAAAATATAGTTTTTGGAGTTTCCAAAGAAGAGGAAATGCCTTGGATGAAACTTTATTAGATGCATAAAATTCATTTACTGTATTTCGAATGACACACAAATCAAAATTGTTCAAAACTACATTGCGTTCTGCAGGTCGATTACGCTGTTTCTCAGGCTTTGAAAGCCTGCTATCAGTCCTGGATTCCTTTTTAATTCTTTGGATAGTTCTAAAAGAAACCCCAGTAGCAGCCGCAGTACGTTCCTGTGCTTTCTGAATTGGTATCGAAAGCGAAGTAGACTTTGCTTCATTTTCAAAAAATATATGCACGTTATTAACGATGTTACGTTCTTTAGAACGCAATGTTTTCCCTTTTAGAGACATTATGTGTTGTTCTGAAAAGAACAGTTTTAATAAAAATACTAAAAAGCAAGAGAGCGTGGAGAATACAACCTTCTAAGCTAAGTAGAAAGCAAAGACTGAAGAGGGGAAAATCGTGTTCTTCGCCAAAGAGAAGAACGGGCGAAGAATTTGTTTTAACCCTAAACTGCGAAATCATTTTACTGTCCAAACCTCTGAAAGAATGAACCCTTCCACCGGAGACAGATCTCAACCGCCTTCTCGTGTTGGTCGAATAATAGGTATCACTTGGAATACTGCCGAAGATTGCCTGACAGTGAAAGTAAAAAAATCTAAGAGAATTCCTTAAAGCCAAAAAGAATAGAAAACGATACATCTGTGAAGCTGCTGGAAAGACATTCGATCCGACGGGACTTCTAACTCCACTCACCATAAGGTATTTTGCAAGAATTATGGCGAAGAAATCTTTCCTGGGATGAACAGCATCCTACAGATATAAAAGCCTAAGCGGTCTCATCTCTTTCATTGTCTCCTCTTTCAGAATTGAAAATCCAAAGATTTCTTTTGGTCAGTTTTTCCAATAAATATGTGGAGAGATACAAGGCTTTACTAAAGATAGCAACAAGGTTTACGGTGCAGCAGTTTATCTCAAAGTCTACAAGAATAATGAGGCTGAAGTAAATCTTGTTGTTTCGAAAAGTTCTTGTTGTTTCTCTTGTAAGAAGCTAACCTTGCTTAAATTAGAGCTAATGAGAACTCTACTCGCATTACGTTTAATAGATAAAAATAAAGAAAATAGTTCAAGAAAAGGATCTTTATGTTGGTAGGTATCTAGCCTTCCGGTTATTTACCTTCTATTCCTTATAATATAGAAAAAGCATAATGATTGAAGTTACATAATTATTAATAACATAACAGTTTGGGTAGAGAGTATAAGAGCTCTCAAAATGGCAGTACCTTGCATGACAATGGGAGAAAAACAATAAATTTCAAATAATTTAATTTTAGGAAAATATATCAGATGTAATTGATAATTCAAAACAATGTTGAAACAATATTTTTTCAATGCTTAAGTAGTAAAAGGATTTATGTACAAGTGAAAATAGTAAATATAAGAATAAATATGTACAATAAAATTTTGCAGTATGGTTCTAGATTAAATATAAATCTTGGTTATAATGCAGGAGTTAGTAATGCAAAATAAATAAATAAAATAAAAAAAAACATTTTCCTCATATATAAACATATACATCAATATATAAAGAGAAAAATTAATTCCTTTTCCTTCCCTTTTTCTCTTACAAACAGAAGTAAATGTCCCTATACAAATCCAACAAATAAATACCATAGAAAACACACTAAATGAAAACACGTTAGGCAGTTTAACTGAAGTCTTAAGATTTTGTAACATAATTAATAAAATGTTTGGACAAAATTTAAAAGAAATTAATGATAAACTAGAAAATTGAATAATCAGGCCAATAAGCTTTTCACACTTGTAAACTTCATGCAAAATAAACAAGGAACTCCAAACAATACAAATAATGACAAATAATAAACTAAATGGCCTTTTAATATGTCACTGGAATTGCAACACCCTAAGTAATAAAATATTTGAAGTAAGAGTATTCGCGAACGATAAAAACACGGACTTAATTTTACTACAGGAAACAAAGTTGCGCGTAGGCGAAAACCCTAAAATTGCGAATTATAGTTTTTATCACACACCCAGAATAGGATCGAGATACGGAGGCAGTGAAATTTATATCAAAAATCACATACCCACAGAAAAATCTCGAACCCCCCATTAAGGCAAATAGACTTAACACTAGTTGAAATACAAATTAAAGAAAACTTAAAAATTATTGTAGGATCAAAATATGTCCAACCAAAAGCAGATACAATGTTCACAATATATATCGAAAATTTATTAAATTTAAACAATGAAATTATTCTTGCAGGAGACTTTAATTGTAAACACAGACATTGGGACTGCCCCAAAGCGAATAGAAATGGCAATCACCTATTTAACTTCATTGAAAAAACAAAACTACAAATTATCGCGCCCGATATGCCAACTAGATATTCTAATACATCAGCCAACATAATTGATTTTGCAATAGTAAGAGACATTAATTTTAACTCCTCTTCAAATTCGTTAGATGACTTGTCGTCAGACCATAAACCCGTAATGATCTCTTTTGATCTAAACCTACCTAATCCTAAATTAAAAAATAAATTAAAAACAAACTGGGAAAAATACCGAGAAAATCTAAATAATAAGAACTTAAACTTTTCAAAAATAAATAATATTGCAGATCTGGAAAATAGGGTAGATGAAATAACTGACAAGATTAAAGAAGCGCACGCCGAGGCATCAACAGAAATTAAAAATAAAAATATTAACGAAATACCAAAAAACATAAAACTCTTAATCAAAGATAGAAACAAAGCAAGGAAAACATGGCAGAGGACTAGGTACCCCCCTGATAAAGCTAAATTTAATAAATTAAACAAACAAATTAGAAAAGAACTTTATGAATCTAACCAAAACAAATGGAATAGTTATTTAGAAAACTTAAACCTGCAAGAAGGCTCCCTTTAGCAAGCAGCCTGTAAATTTAAAAGAGAACCGATTTATATCCAACCCCTTGATGATAATAAAAACAACAAAATTGCATACTCTGAGAAAGATAAAGTTGAACTAGCTAACAGTTTAGAAAACCAATTCAAAAACAACATGTCAGGAAATGATTTAATTAACACAGGTGTTGAGGACATTGTAAAAAATTTTAATTTAAATAATAGAGACGAAAACACAGAAACAGTGCTTCCAAACCAAGTAATAGACTCAATTAAAAAACTTAAAACTAAAAACGCGCCAGGCAAAGACAGCGTAAATAATAATATGGTAAAAAATCTAACATTAAAATTTATCGTGCAGCTAACATTCATAATAAACGCGATGCTAAACTTAAAACACTTCCCAGTAAACTGGATATTTGCAGAAGTCAGGCCAATACCGAAACCGGGTAAAAACCTAAATATAGCTGATAGTTACAGACCGATTAGTCTCCTATCCTCTTTAAGCAAAATTGCTGAGGACATAATACTTGACAGGATAAGAAAATTTTGTAGTGAAAATAAAATACTCAAACCTGAGCAATTTGGTTTTCAACCCAAGCTCTCAACAGTACACCAACTTTTAAGAATCACGGAAAACATACACGAAGGTTTCAGACATGAGGAACACACAGGCGCTGTCCTATTAGACATTGCAAAAGCATTCGATAAAGTCTGGATCGATGGTTTAATTTATAAACTAATTTTCTTAAAAATCTCAACCTAGATAAATTAATCCAAAGCTATTTAAATAATAGAAAATTCCAGATTAGATACAAAGAAACTTTTTCAGAAATCAGGAATATTTTTAGCGGAGTCCCGCAAGGCAGTAAACTCGGACCTTTACTTTTTTTATTATATATAAATGATATACCGAAGCAGGCAAACACTATTTTAACACTTTTTGCTGACGACACTGCGATTTTAACTATAAATAAAAACAAAGAAATAGCTATAAAAATTCTAAACGAACACTTAATAAAACTCTGTACCTGGTTTAATGCAGGGAAAATAGAACTTAACGTAGGAAAAATTCAAGCAATAGTTTTCACTAAAAGTAACAAAATACCAGACAGCAACATTAAAATTAATAACCAAAACATACCATGGTCCAACGAAGTGGAATATCTCGGATTAACATTAGATAAACGTTTAACTTATAAATCACATTTTAATAAAATCATTAAAAAATATAGGGCAGGGAAAGCAGCACTTAATCCATTATTAAACTACAGATCAGAGTTAAATCTAAAAAACAAATTATTAATTTACAGGTCAATGTTGCGTCCAGTGGTCAGCTAAGTCTGCCAAATTTTTGGAGGCGCAGCTGACAGTTATATTAAAAAGCTCCAAACTCTCCAAAATACAACGCTCAGGTTAATTTCCAAGTCACCATGGTACTCCAGAAATGAAGCTATCATGCGTGGCTTTTGTATCAATAATATTTCTAGCTACTTTTTTCAGATCAGCCTCAAGTTTTTTAGGAATATTCCGGACATTGAAAACGATGAAATAGCAAAGATCCCGATCTATAATATTTTCAACGCGGCAAATAAGAATAGACTCCGAACAGTACTTAAGTTAAAGACCAACACTTAGGACAACAGAACACAAAAGCGAGGCGAGTCGGACAACAACACGAACATCAGGTCGTATATTCACTTTTTTAAAAATTAAATTAAATCTTATTTTTTATTAATTTTATGTTTTTTGCTTTCTTTTTTTTTTTTTTTTTTTTTTCTTCCTTCTCTTTTTCTTCCTATCCACTCAGGTATAAAATAAACCATGACTAATAAATTCTTGCTATTTCAGATTTATTAATCATTTGTTTAGTTTTCAGGAACACTTATCCTACAGGAGATTGAACTTCGGTTCTGGAGCTCCATGCACCACCATACCGTCTCTCCCTTTTTCTCTATTAAAATTTTAAGGAAAAATAAATGAGTTGAGTTCACCAAGTGCTTACAAAGGACATTATCGTTTGCAATCTATGTGGGTTCAAAAGAGTACAAGAAGTTATTTATAACACAGTACAGTAATATATTTACAAAAACAGTTCCAAGAGGTTTTATGTACAATATTTGCAAACAAAGTTCCAAGAATTTTTGTGCACAGAAGTATTTACATATAATGTTAAGCTATTCGTAGCCGTCGTGGGTGGGAGGAGTTATTTGTTAGAGGTTTTAAGCATAGAACTGATCTCGGCCTATTGAAGTTATGTATTTCATATGGGTTATAGTTTTCGATATTTTGTATTGCTGGGTAATTAATTTTCTAAATGTTTTCATAGAACCGAAATGCAAGATATTTAATGTATCTCTCAAGTGACAATACACTTTTATAAGCTCATTCCTGAAGTAGTATTCCGCCCGAGAGATCATTCTTAAGATTTTACTTTGCTGGGCCTCAAGTATATTTATTGGTAGTTGCAGCTCCTCCCCAGATTGGGGCTGCATAGGTCATTATTGGACGCAAGTAGGCTTTATAAACCATTAGTTTGTTGAACAATGAGAGCTTAGAATTATGAGAAATGAGAGGGTATAGTGTTGTTTTCGCTAAAATAAGTTTATTTTTGATTTTATTAATGTGGGCTTTCCACGTAAGTCTATTGTCCAGCGTTAGGCCGAGATAGACTACTTTGTTTATCCACGGTATTGTTACTCCATCTAGATTAATTTGAGGGGAGGGGGGTTTCTGGTAAACATTATAGCTTGGGTTTTGTAGATATTCAGATTTATTTTCCACGTTTGGATCCACCCCTCTATTGCCGTCAAAGGTTCTGTGAGATTTTCATGTATTTTATCAAAATGGGTATTAGTGGAGAGAATGGCAGTGTCATCCGCAAATAGGCAAAGCATAGTCTTGCGATGCTTGGGGATATCATTTATATAAATATTAAAATGGAATAGACCCAGCAGTGATTCCTTTGGGACGCCTGCATAAATGGGTCTTTCAGAAGAGTAGTTATTATCAAGCCTTACGGTAAAGGTTAGATTAGTTAAGTAATTTTTTAATTAATTTTATCATATGGTTGGGGAAATTATAACTGATCAATTTGTATATGAGCCCTGTATGCCACACTCGATCAAATGCTTTCTCGATATCAAGAAATATCCCTCCGGTCGATTTACGCCGGGAGAGACCTTTTGTTATTTTTTCAGTGGCTCTAAGGGATTGATGGCTGGTGGACATGGACTTTCAAAGTTGTTATGTTTGTTCAGAATAATTTTTTCTGTTGTTTTTGCCGCATTTTCCACTGTTTGGGAAAATGGGCAAGTGACAGAATATCATTTATGATGTTTGAAAGGTAGCAGATTGCAATTACAGGTAATTGCTTCATAATTTTGTTTGTCACGTGGTCATACCCAGGACATTTCTTGTTTTTGAGATTAATTATAATCTCCTCCACTTCAGAAGCAAGTACAACACCAGTGTCAGGTTTAGGTTGTTTAATCTGAAGGCATGTATCAACGGCCGCACTAACCCTAGTATCATTATCAGAATTAGATATGGTGTTGGGTACAAATTGTGCCTCCAGGCACCTAGCGATGCACTCAGCTTTTTCCGAGGGGGAGACTGCGATTTTATTATCATCAATGAGTGATGGGAGAGTGTCTCTCTTTTTCTTCTTATTATTGACTGCTCTCCAGAAAGATCCATCCTCTAGATTTAAATTGGTAATATAATTGGTCCAGCTTTTCTGGTTCTATTTCTAAATTTCATTTTTAATGACTCTTTGAAGAAAATTGATTTGGTTTTTTAAAGTGGGAAATCTTTGCCTATAATAACATTTCTTAATCTGTTTCTTTCTTTTATGTGGTCAAGTATATTGGAGGGTAGGAAATCAGCGTGATTAATGTTATGATTAATTTTGCTGTTAAGGGCATTTTTAATAATTTGGGTTATATTGTCCACTTTGAACTCTATTTGATGTATAGAAACAGCTGGTTTAAAACTTTCATGAGAAATTTTTGTGTTTATTTCGTGTCTAAATTTCGATCAATTATGTATTATTTTCTTGGTTTTCTGCCTGGGAGTTTGAGAAGTAGATTAGGACGGGATAGTGGTCGGACTGGAGGTCTTCCATGGTTGTGATTTTAGTTCGAGGTAGGACCCCCCTGGAGAGCA
The DNA here is from genome assembly GCA_026290005.1 of Latrodectus geometricus. Lineage (NCBI taxonomy): Eukaryota > Metazoa > Arthropoda > Arachnida > Araneae > Theridiidae > Latrodectus > Latrodectus geometricus. The sequence continues at coordinate 285,835 of JAPDSC010078384.1, read as the reverse complement.
AAAGATCAATAAAATTACCAAATGACCGGCCATAGTGGGTTAGTTTGTCAGGACGGAATATTTGAAAGTCTGAGTTTTGTATGAATGTGTTGATAACCCTACCAGAAAGTTATTATAGTTGCAACCCCAGCTATGATGTTTTGCGTTAAGGTCGCCTGCCAAAATTATTTTGTGATTGATAGAAGTAATATTTTCTATATCCATGACAATATTTGCTTTAGCGTTTGGAGGGATGTATAGTGAGAATAGAGAAATATCTCCGGTATCAGGGTAATGGAGGTTAAAAACAGTTGTCTCCATGAAATAAAGTCTAGGGGTGGGAAAGGAGGAGTGGCTTATTGCCGTTTTCATTATTATGGCCGTACCGCCTTGTGCTTGAGCACGATCGTTTCTATAGACTGAATAATTTGTTATTTTTTACAAGATGTGTGTCTTGAAGGAATACTAGCAACATTATTTTTAAAACTAAAGTTTTTAAATTCAGTAAGTTTGGCAAGGATACCGTTTGCATTCCACATCATCATTTTGAGGTTATTAAATTTTTTATTTATCATTATTGGATTCGGTTATGCTTAAGGCTTTCAGTAAAATATTTAGTTTATCGGTAGGGTGGATGGTTTTTTCCAGAATGGGGACTGCACTGAGTAGGGCAGGATATTCTTTTAAAATAAAATTAATTTCTTTTATAAGTTTGAGAATTACACTTATATTGTCCAAGATTCCAATTTCAGTTAAGGGGTTAGTGGTAGGAGCAGGGGATGTCTGAGGTTGCTGGGGGGTGCTCTCTGCAGTTGCCTGGGCAAATGTAACATTATTTTTTATAAGTTTAGTAGGCATGATTGTTGAGATTTTTTATTTTTATTTAGGGGGTTGCTGGGGCAGCCTACATATGATGTTGTATGACTATTGCCACAATTTCCACATTTAGGTTTTTCGAGTTTTTTATGTGGGCAGCTCCTTGAAGAGTGTTTTCCACCACATTTGACACAATTTGCTTGATGATGGCATATGGACGAGTTATGTCCAAAGGCGTGTTTCGTTTGTTGTGAATGTTTTCGTAGAACCGAAATGCAAGATATTTAATGTATCTCTCAAGCTACAATACACCCAGGTTTTCCCTTATAAGCTCATTCCTGAAGTTGTATTCCGCCCGAGAGATCATTCTTAAGATTTTACTTTGCAAGTATATTAATATTGGTAGTTGCAGCTCCTCCCCAGATTGGGGCTGCATAGGTCATTATTGGACGCAAGTAGGCTTTATAAACCATTAGTTTGTTGAACAATGAGAGCTTAGAATTATGAGAAATGAGAGGGTATAGTGTTGTTTTCGCTAAAATAAGTTTATTTTTGATTTTATTAATGTGGGCTTTCCACGTAAGTCTATTGTCCAGCGTTAGGCCGAGATAGACTACTTTGTTTATCCACGGTATTGTTACTCCACCAAGATTAATTTGAGGGGGGGGGGTTCTGGTAAAAATTATAGCTTGGGTTTTGTAGATATTCAGATTTATTTTCCACGTTTGGAGCCACCCCTCTATGGCCGTCAAAGGTTCTGTGAGATTTTCATGTATTTTATCCAAATGGGTATTAGTGGAGAAAATGGCAGTGTCTTCCGCAAACAGGCAAAGCATAGTCTTGTGATGCTTGGGAATATCATTTATATAAATATTAAAATGGAATGGACCCAGCAGTGATTCCTTTGGGACGCCTGCATAAATGGGTCTTTCAGAATAGTTATTATCAAGCCTTACGGTAAAGGTTCGATTAGTTAAGTAATTTTTAATTAATTTTATCATATGGTTGGAGAAATTATAACTGATCAATTTGTATATGAACCCTGTATGCCACACCCGATCAAATGCTTTCTCGATATCAAGAAATATCCCTCCGGTCGATTTACGCCTGGAGAGACCTTTTGTTATTTTTTCAGTGGCTCTAAGCAATTGATGGATGGTGGACATGGACTTTTCAAAGTTGTTAAGTTTGTTCAGAATAATTTTTTCTGTTATTTTTGCCATTGTTGGGAGAAGGGAAAGAATGGATGATGCACTTCCCTGGAAAGAACAATCTAGCAGATTCGGTTACTCGAGGAGAAAGTGCTAGTTCCGTGATCCAGGATTCTACTTAGTTTCATGGATCAACATTTTTGTTACAAGATGAATTTTTAAATGATGTAGTCAACGAACTAAAATTTGAAAACGAACTAAGAAAAGTTGATAATTTATCTAATAAGAACTTGAATTATTTTTAATTTAATATCTCAAAATTCATTTATATCCAATTTGTTGAAAATTTCTAACAATGACACAAAACTAATCCATGTTATTGCTTCAGATTCATACGTAATGTAAAATCTCCGTCTAGAAGGAAATCGGGTTTATTAGAATCTTCAAAAATTGTGTGAGGAGAAATGTTTTATGGTAACATTCAAACAATATGAGGAATTTTTGGAAAACGTAAGAAAAATAATCAAAGGTGAACCTATACAGGTTACAGTAATACACATTTCAGGTAACAGTAAATTAAAATCTTTAAATCCACATCTTGATGATAAAAATACTCTCTAAAATACTGAAGTTGTATGTAGATTAAATAACTCAAATTTTGTTAAAGATAAGAAAAATCCCATTTTTCTTAAGTCTAATAAATTAACTATGGTTATTTTAAAATATTATCACGAAAAATATTTACATATTAATCCTCAATCCTTATTGTATTATGTAAAACAAAACATTTTGGTCACTTAATGGTAGAAATTTATGAAAGAAAATAGTGCACATGAATGCTTGATATGCTTTAAAAACTAGCCAAAAATACAGAATCAAATAATGGAAAATCTGCCTAAAGAAAGAATAGAACGAACTTATATCTCTTAATGCTGCAAGTATAGATATCTCTGGTCTATTTCATGCTAGGTTTAAAAATCAAAGAAAAGGAATGCTTATTAAGGTATGCGTAGCAATTTTTATTTTCTTAGTTACTCGAGCAGATCATTTGGAAATAGTAACCGATTTGTCATCGGAACTCTTTACAGCTTCCTTCAAACGATTTATTGCTAGGAGAGGTAAATGCGCTATAATATTCACAGATATTGGAATATTCCTTATTTTTTATGCTAATAAGGAACTGAAAATTTAAATGAAACTTTAAAAAATCCTGATAATAAATTAGTCAATTTTTTTCTGAACGAAAATATTGATTGGAAATTTATAGTTCCTAGATCACCTAACTTTGAAGGCCTTTGAAAATGGGGCTTAAAGTCGCTTAAATATCACTTAAAGTGGATACATAGTAGGCAATCACAACTTCATTTAAGAAGAATTTTTAACTGTAGTTATTCAAAAGTATCAACGAACCAAATTTAGCTGATATAGGCGAAAATAATCTTAATGCACTGCTCAAAACAATTGAAGGATATTGTAAGTTTTATATAAAATAAATATATATGTGAAATTTTTTTGCCGAAAATGGAAGAGAATCATAAATGCAAATTTTTCTGATTTTCAAAATGTGGAGTATGCTAATTTTGCGTTCGACGTCAAAAACGTCGCTTCAGCGGCAGTGAATGAAATTTGACTTTCAACTGAATGAAAGAAAATGAAGACAAGGATGATCGGCATTCAGTGACTGTTTTGTTTCGATGAGTACGATGTCTCAGTGAAGTCATTTAACTGATTCAGAAGCTTGGAGAGTTGTTGGTAGGTCAGAAGCGAGCCAAACTCAAGCCATTGGAAGTAGCGCAACCATTGGAGTGTCACAAAGGGGATTTCCAGGATCTGGAACCGTTCTTTGGAGACTGAAAGTGCAGGTCGTAGACCAGGGCAAGGTCGTAGATGGGCAACAACGCCCAATGAAGATCGTTATTTAGTATTAACAGCTCGGAGCCCCGAAATATGAACGCTACTCTTCTCCAACAACACCTTCGCTCGGCTATTGACACCTCGGTTTCAACTCAGACTGTCCGGCTCCATGAAAACCGGCTCCATGGTGTAGGTCTGTATGCTCGCCGACCGATGGTAAGCGTTAAACTAACATCAAGGCATTGTCGTGACCGCAGGGAGTGGGCAACAGAGCATGTGAACTGGAGGAGAAATGAATGGTGCAATGTTCTTTTTTATGACAAGTCCCGTTTTTCTGTTCATCCTGATAATAAGCGTATTTTCATCTGGAGGGACCGTGGCAGCAGAAATAATCCGGCGTTCGTGCACATAAGTGTCAGATTTGGCGGTGGGGAAGTGTTGGTGTATGGTGGCATCTCCATTGACGAGCGCACAGACCTCTACAGCATTCTAGATGGACATCTGACTGGTCGCCGATATAAGGATGAGATCCTTAGACCTATTGTAGTCCCTTACACTGCAGCAATAGGAGATGACTTCATTTTAATAAATGATATCTGCAGGCTACATCGTACTAACCTGGAGGAGGATTTTCTTTTCGAGGAAGGAATCGAACAAATGGAATGGCCAGCGTGTTCTCCAGACATGAATCCAATAAAGCACACGTGGGACGCTCTAGGAAGACGAGTTGCTAATCACCAACCATCCACACAAACGCTCCAAGAACTGGAAAGAGATCTTCTGGAAGATTGGAGAAGAATACCCCAACTCGTGATTAATATCCTCATTGGTTCCATGCCTCAAAACTGTTTCGGTGTTGCTGGCCGTCTGCCAAACATGTGTAACCAACTACGTCTATAACCGACTACGTCTGTCGACCATGTATCAGTCAGTTAAAAGGTTTCCCAACCACAAGATCCACCTAAAACCACAATATCCTTTAATTGTTTTGAGCAGTGTAGATACAAACAACAACAAAGGCTACTCAACAAAAATGGAACCACTGGAAAAGAAATCATTTAAGCAACTTGCAAGAAAGGATGAAATGGCAGTTTGAAAAGGATAATAAAGAGATAGACTCTTTGGTTTTAATAAAACGAGATAATCTTCCAATGAATAAATATTTAATAGGTAGAATAGAACAAGTTTCCCCGGGTAATGACTCTAAAATTAGAGTTGTAAATGTTAGATTGCCAGATGGTACAATTATGAAACCAAATGTTAGAAGTTTAAGTACTTTACCTATAAATTAAAAAATAATGATCACATCTTTGAAAATGCAACAAAAATTGTGAACTGTATGTTATTATACATTTTACATATTTCCTATGTATATTGCAATGCGTTCTATTGTATCGTATAATGTTTAATGTTGTCAAATGTTAAATAATTGAATTTATCAAAATTTGAAGTTATTAATTGTTTAATGTCAGAATGTATTGTAAGTTTATAATGTTTTGAAATTATCATTTCAACCCGGGGGAGTATGTTAAACTATCCTTGCTTTCACTTATCCAAATGAGGGAGTTTTTTCGTGTATTTTGTAAGAAAATAGCTGTAACAGTGGAAGGTACCAGACAGGCCTGTCCCCTTTTTGACAGTTGGTCTTCCTTTTTAATGTTGTGTTAAATAAATGTTGTTTTTGATAAGATGCAGTCCATTTAAATTCTTTAGTTAGTAGGACGGTTCCTACAGTTGGGTTCCCATAATGGAAGCTTATAAAAAATTTTGCCTGTGGTTAATGTTTGCCTGTGATTAAAAGCTCTATTTCCTTTCAAAGTTTTGATGACAGAATTTTTTAATTAATTTAAACTATAATATTATTTTACGAGAAATTCTAATTTAAGGTTATTGAAAAATTGTTTATGTTCTAATATAATTGATTAAACGATGTATCTTTTAAAAAATTGTTATCTATGCATATCTACTTAAAAAAAAAGTTTTTACCGTTTTTAATTGTTTTTAAAAAGTTTTGTTTTAACTTTTATTTCTGCATAAAAAGTTGTGCGAAATATATTTTTTATGTATGTATAAAAGAAAGACATATCTTTAATGAAATTTTAAAAACTGGATATCGTGTAGTGATTAAATATTAAGAAAAAACTTCTATTTCTTCACACTGTTTGAGTTGAAATGTTACTGTAGATTCTATATATTTACTGTATTTATTTAAAAATTTTCTTATTTTTAAATATTACATTTTATATAATAAATTTTTAATAGAAAATTAGTACTTAAAAATATTTTGTTTCACGTATTTTCGTGAACTCTATATGTATAGAAATTTAGTTATTCGCTTGAATAAAATTCTTTTTGCCTTTATTAATATTTGATATACATGACTTTATGTTTAAAAAAAGAATACAAGATCTAATATTTGTAATATCATCGCATTAAGTTTTATTTGTTTTGTTTTCCAAATTAGCAAATTTTTTTGTGTGTGATCTGGAATTAAATATACTTCATTATTACACATTAAAATTATTGAATTCTTTAAATGGAAAAAATATGTGGAATGATGTTATGTGCGAATTCCCTACAGGGAGAACTCGCAACTATATTATTATCGGAAATATCATTCCCATTACGTATATGCACAACCATGGTTTGTGCATGTCCAATTTTCTTCAGTTGTTTTATATACTAATATTAAAAGTAATAAAACAAAAAGTGGTAGTAAGGTATCAGGCCTTAATCCTTATACATGTCTATGTATTCTATTTCAAAAATAACAAATACTGTTTGAAATACAATTTATATTTCCTCGATGCATTTAGAATCTGGAATTTTTCTGATGGAATTTTTTTATTTTTTCATTTGAATCTTATAATTCATATTTCTTATATTCATAAAAATTAGAATATTTTAAAAGTTATTAAAAAGCTTTAACACTGTAGGGACTTAAAATTCTTCATAACATTTTATTTTGGCACAGCTGCTGTATAATCCCTCAGGCGTATGCTGCCGAAGAAATGTAAAGATGATGTAATTGTAACGTGATAAATTCTTTCCTTAAATAAGCTTACGCATCAAATAATAAATTTTAATCTGATGAATAAAAAGGAAAAATAGAGGAACAATAATTTCGAAAATGTAAAATCGAATTCAAAGAAAAATAGGAACATAAATTCTAATAAAAACTGAAAAATTCACAAAAAAAAAAAAAAAAAAATTAATTATACAATTCAAATTTTGCCTAATAATTTTATAAAAAAAAATATAGGAACATCATTTTTGCAAATGTAAATACAATTTATAAAATACACTTTAAATTAACAATCAATTAAATAAAGATGTTTTTATTTTAATAATATAATTAATAAAAATGTGTGCAATATCTCCAATATAAACTAAAGAAAGGGTATGTTGACACAATTTTGAAAATAACTTTAAACTCATCCCAATAAATTTTCCCAACAATTTCCCAAAAAATATGGAAGGGTTCATTTTGTTTTCCTCACAAAATGTTTGAAATACTTAACAAATATAATTTGAAATCAACTTGACTCATGCGCCAACCGTTTATTTTTGTTTTCTTGTGCCTTCTATATGCTTGTAAGTTTTTTAAAATTTAACTAAAGATAAGTCTTTCTTGTCAAAGTTTATCTGGTATGGTTGCTGGGAATATAATCTGGGTCAATCGTTGAGCAACTACTCATGTTTTCTTTTGGCAAAAGATCCGGAGAACGAGAATGCCAGGGAAGCAGTTCCATCTGATAATTGACAAAGAACCCTTGGACAATGCGTGCCATGTGTGGTCGCTCATTATCCTGTTGAAATATGGCTGTGGGGAAGTTCTGAAGGAAGAAAAGAAAAATGGCTACAACAAATCTGAGATGTAACGCTGGCTATTTAAAGTACAGGCAATGGTTACTGCAGGAGTGCGAGCATGATATCCAATACCGCCCCATATCATTATACCCGGTACAAGACCAGTGTGGTGGAGCATAACGCAGCTGTTCCGCATCCTCTCTTCACGGTGTCTCCAGACTCGAATGCGATCATCGTGGTGTTGCAGACAGAGGTGTGACTCGTCAGTAAAGACAACTTCTTTCCATTCTGCCATCCACATCCTTTTTTCATCGCAGCATTGGAGGTGGTCTGTGGTTCTGCATTACGGACAGACCACTCTGCTGTAAACGGCGTTGACATTGGATGATGCGTTGCATACTGAATGTGCTGTGTTTCGGTTATGGAACTGAGTGATCCGTCTCTGTTATGCGCTCAATTTGCCTGTTCTCACGTGAAGTGGAGGCGATCGAACACGTCGTACCTTCCTGCATCCAACGATCACATATCCGCATTACAGTTGTTTGATTTCGTCCAACACGATTATCTATTTCCCTGAAGAAAGTTCACAATCTCGGAGGCCACTATCCTTTCTCTGTCGAACTCTAATACTTGATCAAAAAATGATTACTGTTTTCTACGAGGCATAATTAAATTTTTTTTAAAAAAAAGTGGCATTTAAGGCTTGGAGATTTTGAAACCGTCGAAATCTCCAAGCCTTAAATGCCTTAATATATATATA
>JAPDSC010078384.1:246024-277065 GCA_026290005.1 Latrodectus geometricus | reverse complement strand
TGTGTGTGTGTGTGTGTGTGTGCGTGTGTGTGTGTGTGTTTGTTTGTTTGTTTGTTTTTTTTTTTTTTTTCACATTGAATAAATCCTTATTCTGTTTGTTCGAAGAATTTTTGATCAGGGCTGAATTGAAAATGGTTGCAAAGAATGAATTGAAACTTCTATTTAGATGTTGGGTTCTATTTAAAATAATAACTATAGGTAATTTTGAAATTCTAATATCAGTGTTTATAATTAATTGAAAACAATTAAAACTGAATTTAATTCTAAAGTTTATTATTAGTTTATAAGATGTAACAATTTGTTCTAGAATACTTTCCGATTCTAGAAAATAAGTAACACTATTTTTTTTTTAATTGTCATTTATGTTACCGATAGGTGTTAATATTTTTAAAATTTTTTAAAAGTTATTGTTTTATTTCTATAGCATACGCCTTTTATCCATTCTAAATATGTCATTAATATGAAATTCGCAGATGAGAAATGTTTCAACTCTCTCTCTCTCCAATATTAAAATTTACAGAGTTTTCAAGCATTATAGATTTCATTTCTTTACTAGAAATTACTTTTTAATTAATCCATTTATTTGACTATTTTTAAGTATCATTTTATGTTGCTGTAACTCAAATTATTTTATGATGTATAAAGTGTTTTTAAGAGAAATTTTAAACTTGCCTTTTTTTACATTTAAATTGAGATGAATCATAATTGATTTTGTTTATTTAAACTTCAATATACCATTTATAAATATTTCATGTAAATTTTACTTCAGTTTTCATTGCATTAATTTCGTGTTCGTATTTTTAGTAAATAAGTATATTAAAATTAAAATTGTTACACAATATATAATTTTTATGTGGTATTTGTTGAACTTCATGTTTTTTTGTTTAAACTGAAATTTTTGTCCGTAGTAATTTTTCTCTTTCAACTTCTTAGGATGTTTGTTTATTTTCGTATACACACAAAATTTTTAGTACTTGCACATATTAGTGTTACTGAATATAATTTTATTCCATGAATATAAATGCTTTTTTAAGTAAAATATGTATAAAAATTTATTATGATGGCTTTATTTTGTTATCGTGACGTAATTCCCATGGTCTTGGTATTAAACTGACTATGGTGAACTAATATGTAAGTACCAAAAATATCTAGTTATGCTCTGCTTCTATTTTGTCATATTAGTTTATCTTTTCATTTTACAATCAATTAGTATTCTCAAGGTACTAGATATACGTTTTTCTCTATTAAAATCTAAACTAAGTTAGTATGTAGTAAATCGGTTATAAACTATAAGTTATTTGAACCAGGTGAGTAATGATTTAAATGGAACAAAACAAAATGGGTAAATTCTGCTTGACCTACAAGTCGATGCCTACTGGACCACAGTGGTTCATCCAAATAACATTCTGTGTACGTTCAATAGACGTGCTTATGTTGTATGGGTTATTACAATGACAGTAAATCATGTTTTATAAGATAAATATAAACGTTTTGGAGTTAGATAAAAATAAGAAATGTTGGAAAGATTATTGTTACAAAAAATTTGTGATCAAGTGTGGTGTAATTTGTAATAAAAGTATTTCAAATTATAGGTTAATTTATTTTAGGTAAATATTTTTAGATGGAACTGCATTGCAAATCCAATGCATCACTCTATTAACTATTAAGTATTTTATACTACATAATGAGAAAATGTTTCATAATATTTTTTGTATTTTTATAATATCTAAAAAACTGATTTATACATTATTTTTTATTTCAATTAATTTCTGTAAGGTTGTTGAGTTACAATTTTTTTAAACATGAATCAATTACACTAATTAATAATGTTAATTCAAATATTAAAATTGTAGAAGAGAGAAACTTCTAGAAATAAAAAATGAAATTTTATTTTATAATGTTATTACAATATTTATTAATTCATTCAAAAAAATTTTTTTACAATGAAACGTTCTATTGTGTTAAAAAGCAACTGTTATTACTGATGTTTGTTATATCCATCCCACTTTATTATATTAAATGTACGTTTATGCATCCAGTAAAATTATGGAAAATAGAGTAAAATGCTGAAGAATTAAAATACATTCTGATAAAAAAAAAAAAAGAAAGTAAAACTTCATTTTGAAAAGGTCTGGGGAATAAAATACGAGATTTTCTAGCAAAATGCGATTTATTTCATTAACAAAAATAAATATGTACAGAGTTCTTGCATAGCAAGAAGAAAATACATAATTTTACAATTTTATTTTCTGACAAAAAACAAAGTATTAAAATTTTATTAAATGTAAAAGATGTCTAGAGGCACTGTATAATTTATAAGAAATTCCCTCCTAATACATAATTGACTCCACCTAACTCTAACCAATATATCAATAATCCCTCCCCTTTGCTTTGGCTCCTCCTTCATTATACTTTTATAAATCGAAAAATTTGCATTAATTTATTGTTTTTATGTCATTAATTTTTTAAATCTTTTTCAGGAAGCAAAGAAACGTGCTTTGTTTCTTCAGAGGAGTATTTGGTCCCTTCTTCCGTAAAATAATGTTATTTTTTTAAATAGAAAAATAAAAATAATGTAAAGAATAATACAAGTAAATATTTTCTTATTAAGATTACTAAATTTAAATGCTAAACCTCTTTCAATTAATCTCCTTTAATAAGGGCCCATAGTTAAATTCTAAGACGGGAAAGTTGGCCACGCCTTATAGAATGAAGTCAAACGATGAATATGCCAAAATTGCTAAATAATTTTCTGCATTGGAATTAAAATATTAATCATATGAAGTATTTATGTTGAACTTATTTGATTTAGGTCGCCGAGAGTCTTATTTTTCTTAGAGTTTACATTGTTCCAGTTCGTGAATATATCTGGCCATCCTAAGACGTTTAACCACGCCTTTTTAAGTTAAAATAAATAATAACAATTATTTAGTAAATGCAATCTTAAATTAGTAATTAAATGTGTGCCTTAAAGTAATTTCTTTAAAGCACACACACACTCGAAGCGTAACCTCTTCAATAAGTTCGGAAAATATATAATTAAAAATAATGTTAAGGATTGCTTTTTTTTTTGTAAACAATTTTAAGTGATGGGCGATTTCTCTAGATACGATATTGACCGTGTTAACTTTTTTTAATAATAATAGTATACGAAATGTTATAGACTGCTTAAACAGTCTGAAATCCATACCTATAATCAACTTTATCAAGTGTTATTCGGATTCTTTAAAGTGATTTTGGAAAGCTTTAATCGCTACCAGTTTGTATAAATTGTATTTTTTATATATATACCCAAGAAAATGCTGCGTAAGTGTAAATAATATATTTCAAAGCTCGGCTCGAGGTGCGGATCTAACGCAAACGCATACGCGGTGAGTAACACGTATGTGTTTGTGGGTTGGCGATTGAATAATGCGATAAATTAAATTCTAATTAAATCAAAAATCTCGCACTCTCCTATTCATTACTTCAGGAAAGAACTAATTCGTAAAAACTTAGCCTTTCCAACAGTCACACAATACATTAAATATTTGGCTTTCAGATTCTATGATAAATTAAAAAACATCGGCAATATTGAAATCCAAGCCCTGGACAATTACAGCCTATACGACCTTAAAAACTTCCACAGGCCTAGATCCGTACTGAGGCTTTCCCCTAAATTCTAAATTTTCACTTTTCTCCACCACCTTATTTAATTCTTCAATTTACTCTTTTTGCGAATTTGTAAATGCCACCACCTCGTGGACCTAGCCACAATTAATAATATAAAAATAAATTAATAAACAAAAAATTAAATGATCTCTGTTTTTTGCTAAAATGCAGGAACCTTCTGCGCGGTTCCATTATAAATTCTTGTTTGTATCATTGTATTACTTTTATATTCCAATTGTAAAAAAAAAATTTTTTTTTTTTTTCCTAAAATGCATTGTAAACTTTTGAATGCTTCTATCTCTTATAATTTGTTTCCTATCATTCCATCACCATGCAATAGTATCCCGGGAGTACTTCCCATTTGGTAGTCTTTACTGTGTTATTTATCAATTCAACCTAGGTAGACTCAAAGTCAACTTTATATGCTCCACAAGATATGATAGAGGTCAACGGCGAAAAGCTGGATACCTCGCCTCCTCAACATATGGACCAAAGCAAGCATCGATAAATTAATCTGGCTAACAAGTGTATTTTGTTTACATATCCGTCATCCTTTCAAAAAGAGTATCGACTTTGTATTGCTATATTTTTAAAAAGTCTTCACAAAGTATTCGTTAATTCATTGTGATTTTGAATATAAATTCTATGTATTGTTAATGCGATAAACTTATCTGGCTAGCAATTATTGATTAGTGGAAAAATTCGTAATTTACTATTGTTTATAAATACCGTAGCTGCTATGCTTATTAAACAAAATTTATGTATAATCTTAATACCTCTTTTGACAGCTATATTTAAAGTAGTTGCTAAGGAAAGAATTTTATGTTTTGAAATATATTATTTAGCATGATATTTTGATTTATTGGAAAGAAGATAACTTCTTGGAGTTATTATTTGCTTACAAAAATATTTTCTCTGAATTTCGTTTCTTTATTTTTATCAATGTTCAAGTTCTCTGGATTCTATTTTTTTCTTATTCAGCTAATATTTTGTTTGAATACTATTTCCTAGAAGTAAAACATAAATGGGAAAATAATCTGGAACATAAATCTGAGTTGTTTCTGCAAAAAGTTTTGAAGCAATACTTGTCGCTTGGGGCACAGTCACCTGATACCATATGAATTCTGGTAAATGCTTATTGCATATGAAGAAAGTAAAGGCAGGTAAAAAAATAACAATGCCCATTCCTAAACGTGAGATGATTTTGTGCCCCACACAGTCTCCAGTGAGTTAATGTACACGACATCCACATATTTATTTTTGAGAATGATGCTCCCTATTATGGCTTAGCAACAGCATAGTTAAGCAAACAGTTTTGCTAAAGCTAAATGTTCACATTGTATACCGCCAAATTATTACCACCACTTTCTTCAAGTGCGCATGTGTTAGAATTCCCATCTGGAGCCCGGCTGTGGACTCTACCTCGAAACACAAGTGTGTAAATCATACTTCATAGGAACAATTCTATAGAATGATTAGAGATTTGTCTCACCGAACGCCCCAAAAATCCCAACTTCGATGATATTCCATTCCAAAATGGAAGGGAAGAACGGCTTCGCACTGAGCGTGAAGCCGGTCTTCCGTCCCGTTGTCAATGAGACAAGAGGATGACTGGAACTCGTTCTGGGTGATTTAAATTATAATAAAAGTAGGCATCTTTATTTTAAATATTTATTTCTGTATTGAAGAATAAACGTGTCCTTAAATCTTGCATTTTATTATTTCCATTATGCAGCTTTCAAACATGAATTGGCGAGTGTCCTTAAGCAATACGGAATCACATGCTTGTTATTGAAATCTCTTTATCAGTACGATTTCTTTACCTGTCTCACTTCAGTTATTCAATCTCATTTATTTCAATTTTAATAATAAACAAAAAGGAAAAAATCCGAAATGAATCAATACAAGTAAGTTTTTTTGTACAAAAAAGTCTATGTTTGATAGCTCTCAAGTTTCAAATTTTTAACCATAACCTATACATCACAGAAACTGATTTCTTCTCACGCATTTGAAAAATAACTTTCTTCCTATATCGGATATTTCATTGTAAGTTTTCACAATCTAGCCGCATATCCCTTTCAGCAATAGTACTCTTCTCAAAACTGAAATTGAAATATCATAAACTATGCAAATTTCATATGCAATAGTGGTGAGATGGATATATGAATAATTCAATTGGCATCTGATTATGTAATCATATTGACGCTGTAAATGTCGGTAACATGCATTTTTAGTAAGCAGCATCTGAGATTTCTCGTAACATTTAGGACTTTCGAAAAAGCGTAGGAAACCCCTTTGAACTTCCACTAAATACTGAGAAATGTAACGGTCTTGTCGAACTCCATGAACTTTTTTCATCTCTATGCACAATATTCGTACAAGTTGGGCACAATGACGTACCATCCAGCGTTTCATCTCACAAATGATTCAGGAAGTATGTGTACAGGCCACGAATATACATATATGTTTGCTATTTAATTATTCGAGAACTTTTCTCCACAGCACATGAGAGGATTACGGTAGACCGGTTACCTACAACTCAGGGTGGTTCTGTGTAACTGTTATCTATCTGTACTACGGAAGAGCATTGGGTTTTGTTAATGTTTGAATATCGTTCTGTTGTATAAATGATGACCACATCCGGTGTTAATACCAGAGAATGCCATCAGGAAATCCCTTTCAATGAACGCGTATTCGATCTTATGCACGCATCATCGTTTCGTGTGCCATAATATTTGATAATATGATGCCTCTACTTCATAATAACTCTAATTTGAACAAAGAACATTTGAATAAAGTTTTTCTCTTCAACTATTTTAATATTTGAATTAACATTATTAATTAGTGTAATTGATTCATGTTTAAAAAATTGTAACTCCACAACCGGAACTCTGTCACATATTTTGTAGGGCTGTTTTTCTTTCCTTGCGGCAGGCTTATTCAATGTGGTTCTTTTGCAAAAACAATTGAAGTTGCTTGAATTTTGTAAATTAGATACTAATTAAGTGGATTTATATTGAATTTATTAGCTGATTTTTTTCATCATTACAATCATCTTTATTCTTCTTTAAACTTAAATAACACTGCATGCTTTATTAATCTTTCACATCTTTGTAATCTATATTATTATTTTTGTAATCATGTTGCTTTCATATTATATAATGTTTTTTTTTGCATTTCGATTGTTTCTTTTATTCAGCAGAGAAAATGAACTGAAAGATGAAAAAAGGATGAAATTTGATATTTTTTTCTTTATCTTGGTAAATCCTATACTCTTTATATACATAGAATTCTTTGTAACTTTTAACTATAAAATAAAGCAAATAAGTAATACATATAATTTTCCTAATAATACGTAAAGCTTCTAATTGGTAAATTGATAATGTATAATTATAGTTATCAATTTAACACAAAAATGTTTAACAAAAATGTTGTCTAATTATTAAATTCATGTGTTTCGCTAAGAGAGATAACGCACTTATCGGAATGTCTGTCTGAAGTGTCAAGAAAAGTCCTTCACATATTCATGCAACGTAACTGCTTAAATTAATTTTCTGATAACTTGAAAACAGTTGTAAGAATTTATGAATTTGTTATAACCGTGAATACTATAATGATGGTTAAAAGAGTAAAATATACATTTTGAATACCCCATTCTTTATATATGAGGGAAAATAGAATAATGAGTTGTTTACAATGCAATGTCCATGCGTTTGAAAGCATCATTTCTTGTTATCTAAGCTTAGATGTGCTGTTACCAAGGGTTAACAGGAAGTGATGACAAAGTGCTAAAGTACACCTCGGATAGAAATAACTTATGATCCGAAATGACGAAATAATGATGCAAAATTATTATGCTCTTTTCTTTGTTATATATTAGTATGGCAAAAATTTCGTTTGAAATAAGATAAATATTTAAGTTAAACAAAAAAATATCGTGATTTATCTATGTTAAGTAACATGACAAATAATAGTTCTAAGTTCTTGGATATAAAGTAGTTAACAGATTTTCTGTTTTTAAATCCACCATTCACTTTTCTGCATTGTTCTCATTAACTCTCTTTCATCAGCGTATTTATTTGGCTACTTGTTGGAAAATCGGGCTTTTATAAGGAATACCCAATTAGGATTGTCTTGAGGCATATTCAGGATTCTATGTAGTGAAATAGTTAATCTTTAGATTTCGTACTTTCTGCCAATATTTTTTATTATAAACATTAACACATAAAACATTGTGAATTTTGTTTATATAACATATATATATATGTATATACACATTCTAAAAACGTATTTTAACAATTATAATTTTTGAAAAATTTAAAGATTTTGTGTAATGACTGTATAATTCCTATACATTTTATTTCTGCAGAAATTTCTTTGATAAAACTTCATTAGACAGTTAAAAATGTGTAGGACTTCAATATGCAATATCTTCTTTCAACTTTTTTTTTTTAAAATTTAGTTTTTATGCAGCTTTGTTTTTTGAATTAAAAATTCATGTTTATATTTTTTAAGTATGTTAATTCTTCCTAATATTTATTTTCCTACGTAATAAACTGCATTCACTATATAAATTTTATTACTTTGCTTTCACAAAATTTGAGATTTGAAATACTACAGTTAGTCCTATTTATCATCAAAAAAGAAACGTGATGTTAATGTGAGGTGAATATAAACTGTGTATTTCAGCTTTTGTGAATGAATAAGTAGATTTGATGTTTTTTCTTAAGGTTCCTCATCGTTTGAAAGAGATAGGTGCTTTTGAATATTTTTATTAATGCACTGTTTGTGTGTTGCGCAGAAAAAAGAAAATTCAAATAATGGATTCTTTTTTATATTTTTATTTAATTTCACATAATTAAACACTTTTCACCTAAATAAGAAATGACTTTGATTATCCAAATGGCTTGTTGCACCTATAATGTTTAAAATATCAATTTGAAAAAATTAGGTGCATTTATTTTTTCAGAAATTTTCAAATTTCAATACACATTGGATGAAAATTTTTATAAAATATCATTATTAAGATCTTCTAATAAACATTTACTTAATGGCAGAAATTAATTATAACTTTAATTATCTAATTAATTATAACTTTATACTTATTTTTTGAAAAATTTATTAGTTTGTGTGTTAATTTTGAATTTTTTATATTAAAATTTTGATTTGACACGTCTTTTAAAATATTTTCAATTAAAAATATCAGAAATAATTTAATAATATTCAACTTTTCATTTTTTTTTTTTTTAATTAAAGAACTGAGTGAAAAAAAGTCTTTTGTTTAATTTGTTGGAATTGTGGATTTAGTCATTAGTCACCAGAGAGAAATTGTTTCTTTTCTCAATTTCGAGTTTCGCTTAAGTGGTCTAGATGGCAGCACCAATTATATCTTATTTAAATTCTAATTTAAAATCACTAAAATTCATATGACCCGGCGAAAAATTTAGCAAATTCATTTGTGAAAACTTATAGTAAAATATCTATTACTTATGAATTTTCTAATAAAATTATCAGATTATGTAAGAAAATTCATAAGTTATAAATTTAATATAAAAATTTATGACATAGTTGTATGAGTACCTCAGTTTATGTAATTAACTCATTTTGTCAGTTATATAAACTTAAGTGCCAAATATATCCAAAGATTATAACATATACTATAATAAAAAACTTTTTTATGTTCATATGTTTTTAGTTTATTTATTAATTAGATTATTGTGTTTACATTAAGTTCCAAAAGTAAAACATTCGTTAAATTATTCTTAATTAAGCATACTGAAGAGTTTTTACAAAATTCTTTGCTGAAATTCAAGTGATATTTTTTGAATAGATATAATTTATCATTTTTAAATAACTTTGTGCCTTTAAATGAAATAAAAATTCTCAATGTATACTCTCTTTCTCAATATATTTCCTTTTGTTAGCATTTCATGTAATTCAATTCCATTTGTTAAGTAGGATCTATAGCAATTATATGTAACATATAATTATTATACACATAAATTACGAGAGTGAAAAAAATTCAATCAGTTTACAACTCCCAAGAGGAATTAAGAAACATTTTTTATTACTTGTTATCATTAGTAATTTTTAACTGCTATGTATCTAATTTATTTCTTTTTTAAGAATATAAATAATTATGTTTTTATATTAATTTAAAAATAATAATCATAATAATTATGATCTTAGGTGAGTTAAAATACATATAATCTTGTTTGTATAAAATTATTATTAATAATTATATTAAGTGAACAAATTATATATTATTTTAATAATTCCTTCTAATTCTTAATTCCGATTATTGTCATTTTAATTATTAACTTTCTGGTATAATTTATCATAAAATGCATTCTTGTATTTAATTTCCATGATATTCATTTATTATTTTTATACAGTTATTAAATTATTGATTATTTGAAAAAATATATATAGATTTTCTTTCAGCAATCTAGATGGCAGCATTGTTGATTCCAGCTTTGGTTGTTTGATTTTATTTTGTAAATTAGACAACAGTACTTTCTTTCGTTAATGTACACATAATCGCCTAATTCTGTTCTTCATGTCTTCCTCATTTAGTCTTCTTTTTTAATGAGAAAGGAGCTGAGGAAATAGTTCTAATAACTAATGAAACAAATTGTACAATAACTCTCATTCTGGAAAAATAATTTATTCTTATTATTTTCAGTTCTACAAAAACATAAAATACATTTCTCTAAATAGCAATATCAAGATATAAATATCCTAACTTTCAGTTTTATTTTAAGTTAATGGCGATCTTAAAATCAAAAAATATTTTTAAAAATACTTGAACATTTGTATTGGTTTTCTGAGTTATATTATATATATATATAAATCTATTTCTTATTTATTTATTGTTATTAACAGACCAAGCCTAAACTGATTTCAAGGTCATAAACTCCTAAAAAATCTATTTTTACCAAATGAAATGTTCTATGAATTTTTCATGGCTCCATGCAAATTATATTGAAGCCCATGGAATAGTTAAGTTGGTTATCTAATTTTGATCTGCTTCAGAAAAATATTTAACATTCTTTCCGTATACGAAACGTAATCTAACTATTTTCGAAGATTATAAAAATTTTATATGTATTAAACAGCATATATTATGCTAAACTATTAAATCACAAACATTTATTAGTTAAATAGTGACTACTATACCTAAATAATAACAGTTTTCAAAATTTTAAAAGTATTAATGTTAGCATTTTGTATAAACCCCATACAGGTACTTTATAGCTTAAAAATAATACTTGCTTCAAGTTTATTTTTCAAAAATTATTTTATCAGTTAATGAATTAATCGATTTTTAAAAAATTCAACTTAATATTTTGAATGTTGCAAATTAAAAATGAACACTATGATTAAATGTTAGTAATCCTTACCAATATTTAATTTACATGCGATTAATATGAAATAAGTATTAATAATCCAATGAATTTAAATTTTAAAATAGATATTTAAATATGAAAGCTAAAACAGATTCCTAAATGGATAAATATTTTCTGTGGTCACGCATTAAGTAATAAGGTTAATATAATCTTACACCACATAATTAAAGTGAGAATGTTCGTATATATATATATATATATATATATATATATATATATATATATATACCATTCATATAGAGTAAGTTCTGCTCTTTTAATGATAATTATTTTGTCAAAGTTTTGTTGAAAACGTTCAATAATAATCATAATTATCATAAAAATATAAATAAAAAATTGTTAACTCCTCAATTTACTTAAAAATGCTTTCTCATAAATTTAGGGAAACAATTTTATTTTAGCCATTCATTTCTTATCTTTATTTTCAATCTCTTTGATAATGAGTATTGTCAAAGTTGAAAAATGTTTTGTCCTTACATTATACGAAATTAGTCATTTGCGAAAAATGAGTCAGTGTATATACAGTTATCAAAATGAAACCACACAAAATTTGAACTTGATAAATACATGAAACGAAATAAATTGCAATATTGCATATGTGTGCGCGAACAACGCAAACACATTTTATAGCAATTGAAACAAATATACGTGCTAGATAAATAATTTCCTCCGATACTGAGACGCATATAAATAATTGTTAAAATGTTTTGTATATTTATGAGGAAATCAAGAAAATTTTAATGCGCATTTGCAATACTCATAAATAAACGAAATAAAAATTTCAAAACTGAAAATTAAATTTTTGTAACGCTATTTTTATTATATTAGTTCTTTTTCTTTTTTTTATTTACATTTTTTGAAAAAAAAATTTTATACATACTTCTTTAAATTACATATAAGTATGATTTTTTTTTCTATTCGAATTAGATTTCTTGAAAACCAGAATAATTTCACATGATTATGCTACTTTATAAACGCACAAATGAAATCTATTTTATGAATTTAAGAAATTTTCGCTAAGTTTCTAATTATCGTAAAATAATTTCATTTTGATAAGTTTAAAACTAATTATTTTTTATTCATTTGACACAATAATTAATAATTATTTCATTAGGCTATTATCTTTTGAATATTTTTGTTAGTAGATTATTTTGGAAATTTTAACAATTTTGACATAATCTCGAAACGTCAGTTTTTACTACTACAAATATCTAAGATTCTACTGGAATCGAACCTGAGAATCGTTAAATATAAGAGCAGAGTTGATTATTTAGCTCTTTTCTGTTACTATATTAGAGATTAATAAAATCTCATTGCGCTGTTTTTTATACAACTGACATATAACAAAATTATTTCAAATACATATTGTGTTAACTTCCCCCAAAATATATTGAAGTATTTAAGATATGATAATTTAAAATAAAAAACTGTTATGCGTAAAACTAATATTTTAGTCTTAAAAAATGTTTATTATTTCTGCTACTTTATTACAGTTATTTCTTAGTGGGAATAGCAAATTTTTATTGCAATTATGTATGATTATTTAAAACAACAGAAAAGTACTTATGCAAATCAAAGAGTGCAGATTTTTTTCTTCATTTTTTTAAGCCGAGGAGTTACAAGTGTTTGCGTGAAAGTTAAACAGGTAGACATTTGTTTAAAAGATCCAATTTCACATTTATTTTATTTATAAAGGTATAATATAAATAATTTTTATGCATCAATAAGCAGTATTGTTTTTAAAAGATCATTAGATAAAAATCATTTGTTTGAATTGCTTATTTAAAAATAAATTTTTCAATCAAGATGAGATGTTACATTTTCTACAAAAAAAAAAAGAAAAAAAAAAAAAAAAAACTCCATGTATTTATAGATTTTGTAGCAATGTATTTATTGCATTTTATTCAAAAATAATACATATGTATACTTTTATTGAATATATAATCAGACATGTTTAATGGATTCATAAAAGTTCGTCTTTCTGAGTAAATATATGTAATTGCATTAAATATTTATACCGAAATGCATAAAAATCTAACATTAAACGTTTGGTATTATATTTTAATACCAAAATATCACCTGCTATTTATTAAATCAAATTGCTTATCAATAAAAATGGGTTATCAAATTTATCATTCTTCGAATCTCAATATACGATTTGAAATTTCGAAACAAATCCAGGTGACTTTTTTTCCTTCATCAGTTTTGAAAAGTTAAATGTTTCAATTCCAAGTTTTAAAAAGAATAATTTTTTAGGGATTAAAAAAAATTTCATTTAAAATAAATTTATGTTCTTAATAAAACCAATTATTCTCTTAATTTGTATAATTGTATTTAGTATTAATTTTAAATTTAACTTTTGAATTTTATTTATAGGGGAAAATCAATATATCGGAATAAAAACATTTAACTCATTATTTTTAAGAGGTTCTTCATATTAGCATATGAACCTGCAAAAAATATAGTTATTAACTATTTATACTTGTTTTTCAAACATACTATAAAAGTGTCTGAACTCAAATTTCAAATTATTTCTATCGTTTTCGAGTAAGTTAATTATAGTTCGAGATTATTAAAATTGCAATATTTTTTAATATTTTAGTGCAATATATTAATTTTATTCTTGATACAAATACAATTTATCATTTAAGTATTGCCTGATTTTTTAAATTTAATCAGCAACTTTTAGAATAAATCACTTAGTAAAGTTGTTTTTTATATGATTTTCTTTAGTGATTCACTGACTCCAAAAGAATAATATAAGACACCAATATTTTCAATACTTTGAAAAATATTTTTCTTGTAAATGACAATTAAAGATAAAAATGTGTTAAAAAGTGTATATTTTATATCATCAATGAAATATATAATATAAATGACGATTTAAGCAAGTAATTAAATAAAAATGTTAAAAAATTTATTGACAATATTTTAAAGTTAATCGCAGGATATATTTGAATGAAAATTGTATAGTTTCATATTATTTTAACTATTTCAACAAAAATCATGCAAAATATATTAATTATGATAGCTATATCTTTGTAGATTTAAATATTTTATAAGGAAAGATAAGTTCCTAAAATAAACTGTAGAAAAAAACAAGTTAAAAATTGATTATCTAATTCGCTTGTTGTAATAGTTAAGCATTTTTATGTACACATTCCTTTTAATTATTTTAAGAAATATTTTATACCATACATTTCTGTTTCTTAAATCTAATTATTCTTGTGGAGTGTACTTTCATGATTTGAAAAAATTTCGATCAGTTTATATATTTTTTTAACTATTAAAAACTGTAGATTGATCAATTGACCAGTCTCTCTCTGGAATATTTATTAAAACTATTATCATCTTCAAAATTGGTTAAATTTCCTGTAGAAGATCTCTCAATAATAACCACTTGCTTATCTTCGGTCTCCAGTTCCTTTCCTGCCGAGCTAGTATATGAATAGTTAGCACTCTTGTCTTTCGGCATAGTAGCTTGTGAGTTCGAATCCCATTTCGGTCTTGGATGTTTGAAATGGTTGGGAATCTACTTTAAATTATAGGTCCCAGCCTAAGTATAGCCCTTATGTGCAAAAATAACCACTGTGGACAGACAAACAAACAAACTAATTTCCTTAACTATCAAATAATCCGAAATCACTGGCTCATCTCAGTTACGGTTTTCTTAGCTTTCTAGTTCTAGTAATGTTCTCTATTTTATCAGGTCTGAAAAGTATCAGGATTGGAGCCACCTTCGGGAATATCTGGATCTTCACTGACAGTCGTAGCAGTATTCAACACCTGTGCAATAGGGAGAGTGTAATAGACCAAGCTAGTGTCGAAATCCTTCTTTTGTTAAAGGACCTGTCAGCCTCACATGACATCCATTTCCAGTGGATACCCTCTCACGTGGGTCTACTTGGTAACGAACGCGCTGATCAGTTGGCTAAGGAGCGTACTTCCTTACCAGCCTCTTCTAATCTGGCCCTCACTTACTCAGAATTATTTTCTACCCGCAAAAACACTGTCAATAAGGCCTGGCTTGTCCCACCAAATCACGTTTGGTACCCCCGTAAGCATCCCGGTGGTGCCCTTGACTTTCAGGGCACACGTGCCGACCAAGCCGTAATCAGCAGATTTGTTAGTGGGCACACTAAGGGCCTCACTTTTAGCGGGCGTTCCAAACTTTTCCCAACCTGTAAAAAATGTTACTCCAACGAGGTTAGTCCTCAACATATTCTTGTTTGCCTCGATTTTACCATGGAAGAGTTTCTTGAGAGACCTCTTCTCTTCCTCGATTTTTTGAGGGTATATGAACTTATGTATCTGGTGTAGCTCCGCCACCCCAGATGGGATTGCAAACAACAACAGTAATGTTCTCACAAAAGAATTTTTTTTAACGTTACTATGGGGCATTTTTTTCCAGTGTTTCACCTTGTTTATTCCATTCATTTTATTATTCTTTATAATGTCAGGCTGTTTGTTCATTAGTCAGGTAATTTGTCACTGTACAGTTCAAAATTGTATCTTCCTGTTGCTACAGTTATCCCCGTTTATGACACTAAGTATTCTCCGTGATGTGCTTTTCTTTTTAACACAGTCGTACGTTTCCCAACCATTTTGAACGTCGTCTAGGTTTCTGGGATTGGTTGGTTGGTTGGGTTTTATGGCGCAAGGTCTAGGTTTCTGGGACATATGTCAAATAAACTAAATAATGCAGGTTATAAACTTTGCATTTTTGAAAAAAAATTCTTATTTTAATGCGTTAGATATAGCGAATTTCTGGAAAGAATTTTACTGTCTGAAGTTATAATCGATCCCAAAAAAGAAAAAAAACTATACAGATTACTTTCAAATTTATAAGGATATATTTTCATAATTAATTCCACCTGGATCTCTTTCTTGAAATCAACACATGTTTTGTTTTCTCTACATTTAAAACTAAGCCTATATTGATCTGATTAATATCAAATAGGCTTAGTTTCTTTACTTATTTGTTTACCTAAAATTATTGATAGTTAATGGAATATAAAATAAATGTTACCATCCTATTCTCTAGAAAATTTTATGATAGATATCTTTTAAATTCTTAGCTACATCGTATTATCGTAATGTGAAGATTTGTTTTTGAAGTAGTAATAAAAAGGTTTTATTATTATTAATACAGCTTTATAAAAAGTTATTTTTATAAATTAGTTGTTATTTTAATACAAACTTGTTAATTATTAATAATTAATTTGTGTTCATAAGTAATTACAATAAAATGAATTGTTAATCGTAAGTAAACTTTTATAATTATTTGTAATTAGTATCGCAGTACAAAAAATTTTCATATTCAAATATACTAATTCCATTTTTATTGCTGAAACTAACTCTTTATATTATATATATATATATATATATATATATATATATATATATATATATATATATATATCGTAAATATTGTAAGAAGAAATATATAAATATTATATATTTCTTCTTACAATATTATATTTATATATATATATATATATATATAATATTGTAAGAAGAAATTTATTTGTGTGTTTTACAGCCCACACGCATCAATATATTCACAAAGATTAGATTATTGGTAATATATTTTTGCTTATACAGATCACTCAATTTATAGTTTTATAAAAATTATTATTAACTGCAACTATAATAATTTTATAAAACTGTTAGTAACTGCAAATGTAACTAATGACATTTTTACAAAAATAAAGTAAATGTAATTGCTTTAATTTTTTGGCATTAGATTAATGTATCAATTGCTTTGTTAATATGTTAATGCCTCAGTTATATAATATCAGTTGTTGAAAATTTTTTAAACATTCTTTGTTTCAATATTATATTAAATTATCTATACGATTATAAGAAAATTTCCTAATTCAGTTAAAAGGGAAATCTAAATTATTTTATTTCAGTTTATTAGTATTTCAACGATAATATAAATATTAAAATTCCTTCACATTACAAGGATATCATTCTAAGCGAAAACGCATTGTTATAGCTGAATTAATAACAATAAACTGGTTAGAAACATGTCACTCAGTATACGCAGAATTCGAAGTACATGTGTTTTTTTTCGCGCCAAATCCTCAGAAGCATATTTTCTTTGAACTTATCTTTATTTTTTGCGTCAGATTTACGCCTGCCGAAACAATGAAGAACGAGGAGCGGGAATGAATTACTAACTTTTTGTTCTTTTTCTTCCTTGGCGACATAAATCAACCCCAAAGCCATCGCAAATCGCGGTAAAAAGATCATTTTGGTATCAACGTACGAACAGATTTAGAAGGCACATTCGGAAAAAAAACCTTGAAGAAAGAAACGTTGTGCTGCAGGTGTTTGGAGAAAAACGCTCAGTTTCCAAAAGCTTATGTATTTTCTTTTTCATCTTTTCATGTACACCTGCCTACCCCTCCCTCTCCCATAATTCCATTTCTCTTCACTTCAGACCCGCGATCTTACGAAACCCATGTTGATACAAATGGAAGAGAGCACGGTAAACACGTGAAAAAGCAACACAAAATCGTCTCGATGCGATTGCTTCTTTGGTTGTGTGTGTGATCAGGTGGTTTCTAATTCCATTTACTTTTGTGGCCACGTTTATTGCTTATACCATACTATATTTCTTGTTAAATTTATTACTAATTTCTCACTTTACTTATACCATGTGCCATATTTATTTTATATAGCATTCTAAATTAATAATCTAGCAAACTTGAATTATTTAGTTTGCATAATTAAATAGATAGTATATTTAAATCAAAAACATTTAAACCAGTGCATACATTTGATAATTGCACTTATTGTTATTTATTTTTACGTAGTTCAATGCTTTATTATGAAGATGACAAGGTTTTCTCTAGCGTTCTTAAGAGTTTATTTAAATTTAATTATTTTCAGATTAATTTTATCAAAGAAGTTTCGGCTAAAATTACTTTATATGGCATTTGCAATTTACATAATTTTGATTCTCTAATTCGTAATTTTTTTTATTTATTATTAAGAAATAAGTTGTCATTTGAAATTAGTACTAATTGGCAATGTTAAAAAATATTCCGGATTTGTGTGACAGAAAGCTTCTTCAATAATCTCAATCAACATTGAAAGATATGTTTCATATGACTAGTTTAATTAAAACTAATTAGCATTAAAATAGTAAACAATTAAACAAATATTTCATGTAATGCTACATATTAAATGTGTGCAGTTATTTTAGTGTTTAAAAAAAACTTAATTTAAAAAATAAAGATATTGAGCATAAAAACTCGAAATCTTCTGGTTAAATTGCATAACTGATTTAATAAATTTATTAAAAATTAGAATTAAAGCATTGTGCAAGTAGATAATCTTGAAATAGTATTCCAGATCTAAATAAGCCGAGCTTGTAACTGAATTGTTATCGCCCTGACCTCTGGTTCTACAGTTCGTTGGTTCGATTCTTACCTCGGACGAGGATTTTTGTAATAATTCTGAATTCATTTTAAACTGAAAGTCTCAGTCCAACTTAGCTCTCAAGGGCAATATAATGCGTTTGAATATCAAACAAATCAGAACCGAATAAAATTTTTGATTCATTTAAACAATAATTTATTCTAATATTTCAGAAAATATGTATTTAAAAAATATTTTAAGAAATAGCTTTAAATAAAACAAATAAAGGAATTAGACATAATAGAAGAAAATATTTTTATTTATGTAATAACTTTAAAGTATAATGCATATTGTTATACTTTCTATTATGGTTTTTTTATATTATATTAGGGAAAATCTAGTTTTTTAAATTTAGTAATATTAATTAAAATATCTGCATCTTTATTGTCTCTTTATAATGAGGTAATTATGTTATATCAGTACACAAATATACATGAAGTGTTACTTTAAAAACTTTTCTAATCAATATCAAATTTACTTAAGTAATAAACAAAAAAAAAAAGAATGTTTCACGGTATTCTATTCTTATTGTTGATTATATAATTAAATGTTTTTTATTGGTTTTCTATTGAAACGTTATAATACCTTCAGAAATAAAGAGAGCAAATATGAAATTTTCTTTCAAAAAATGTATTCTTTTTAGAAATGGGAGGAATTGACCATTCAGTTATAAAATTTTCCCTTTAAAAATGGCAAGTTAAATACAGATAATAGCTTATTCTCTTGATAAATCAACATTTATTTTACTTGGTTGCTAAATACCATATTTAGTTCATCATTTAATATGATTACATATGTGTGTTTCCTCTTAAATAAAATAAGCATCTAATTTTTATGGTCTCAATAGATTCATCCATATTAACGAATTCCATATTTTCTTTGAAAGTTCGGAAAGTGCACGACACATTCCCTTACTAGTATTTCGTATTGGCCACTAATTTCTACAAACAGATGTTATAGTTATGTTTATGTTACTATAACAAAAACAAGACAGGCAGATGCTATGCATAACATAATCGTAACATACAGATGCATTCTCATGACGAACAGAACATAATCATAAAAAGCAGATAACAATATAATCATAACAAATAGATGCTATGTTTATGATTATGTTATGTTTAAAAGAATTTGTTTCATATAATTTTGTTCGAAGAAATTGAAATATTTGCACCACACCACCATATTATAATTACTTGTTGTAGAATAACTTATATCAATGCGTTATTAATGTATAATAAAGCGGTTAATATAAGCTGTAACTAATTTTGTTGAATTCTTATGCCTCAGCGAAGTGTTTTCTGCATCATGTTGGGTGGTTTTTAGAGAGTGATTGAAGTGCTGTATTTAAATTAAGTACCTTTTAGATTTGAGAATGTATAATCTACGTTCATTGAGCATGTGTAAACATCTGATCGAAGTAACAGCTTATTGATTCAAGAGTATCTTCATAAGTAAAATATCTGAAAAACAATGTCCTTGTTGATCTTAAATGGAAACTTCAGAGCAGACATCGAGATTATGATCTAAGAGCAAGATCAGGTCATCATGGACACTTTGAATTCTATTTTGGATGCCATGTAACTTCTGAAGAATAATTTCTAATAATTTAATGACTTCTTTGACACGAATTGATTCATCCATCTTTTTAATGATATTTTAAGAGCTTAGTTTGTTTTTCAACTCTTAAAACTATGTTTCCAACCATTGTATGTGCAAGGTGGGAACCTACGAACGGCTGAATCGAAAGCCAGAGCACTAACCATTCTGCTGCCAGCTTGGCGATGTCTTGAAAGATTCATAACTATTCTAGATGGCTATAGTATTAATTACTTAAATAAAAAAATATATATTCAAGCAATTTCAAATATTCTATTTAGCTTTAGTTTAATTTATACTTTATATGACATTTATGTTCAATGCGTAACATGTTTATACTCATACTGTTAAAAATTAAGAATATATGTATTGAATAAAATCAAAAGTGACTAAACATTTTTGAGCATTATTTTTAAATACCCCTTTTAAATATCAGTTTTAAATTGTTTTTCTTAACATTACTGAAAATATAATTATTGAAAATAATAACGCGTGGAAAACTAGCACATTCAGTACAGATCTGAATAAAATTTAAAAAGAAAATTAGGTAAAAGCTATCTGAAACATTTTGAAAAATTGCTAAGAAGTCCTATACCATTTCATGAAAATAAATGATAAAAAAACTATTTACTAAAAATGGAGGGAAATGTAATATTAATACAATAGAAAAGTGCTGTAAGCTGCTTAAAATTTTTTTAAAAAACTATTGAAAAGGTAGTGTTTACAAAATAGGATAAACCATGTAATAAAAGCTTATTTAGGATCATTTATCTATAGCTGATTCGAATTCTTTCATTCGATGCATTTGCATGTCTACATTCTTTAGCTGAGGTACCTGTTATTAATTACCTTGTTTACATAAAAGCTGGGAACAAATTTAATATGATTTATTAAATGATTAAAAGCGTAGGTTATGTTTTCTAAAAGGGCAATATACCAAAATATAGGATAGTATCTTGGAATTTGTAGTTGTGCCCACGACACTTATATCAAGCAGATTGTAATTGTGATTTAGTCAAAGTAGTTTTTTTTTTTTCTTGCTGTACAGATTCCGTGTGAATTGTGTAGGCAGACCGTGGGATATCAGATAGTCCTGATAAGTGATGAGTTCCCGTGGGCATTTCTTAAACACTCTTCCGAAAGAAATGGGTGATAGTTGTTCCCATTTGCGATGTTTATCGTGTAGAAAAAATGGCTGATGAAAGCTATTTGTGAGAGATTTTGAATCGAGAAAAATTACGACTATTACCACTATTCAGGTTGATAAAGTCCCCATAAATGTGTCCATATTCCTTTATATTTTCACAATCCCAATGCATGAAAAAATTAAACTGCTATGTTGGAGCATAATGTTACGCTTATGGTTATCAGTCAGAATATCGAATGTTTTAAAACTTTAATAGTTAACTGGAAACAATAATTTTTTTTAATATATTTATCTTATTTACGTTATATTTAAAATTTAATTATTTTATTTATTTATTTATTTTTACTCAAGTCCCTCTTGAATCTTGGATATAAATTCAATCCTTATAACCATTTCGTATGAATACCACCATCCGCTTAACCAAGATATTTGCTTAGTTAAAATTTTCAAGTGAAGACGTTTTCTGGTGAAAATAATCAATGTTATTTTTTCTACTTTTCCTAAAAACTCCTATTTACTTAAAAATGTGTCAAAACGTTAAATTGCATTTAGAGTTTATACTTTAAAAATATTTATTATTGATATTTTATCTATTCTCATCTTTATTATTTATTTTTCACTAAGTATTGTAAACCTGTTTTCTCATCATCGAAAATCCAGTTCTAAGCATAGAAAGATGAAATACCAGATTTCATACAAGCTATTATCACAAAGGCATGTTGAATCATTTCGTGGTGGCTTAAGCGAAAAATGTATGAAAGAAAAGAAGCAAAAACTAATAGCCAACAAAAGATGGAATTGAAAATGTTTTACTTTTTTCGTTTTTGGATTTCTTTTTCTATTTTCAAAACAATTTATTCTAATCATATTGCTTAAAATCTCAGTGCTTCTCTTTCAGCGCTTACTATATTCGTTATATAAAGAAAAATATTTGAAATTATTTATTAAAGAGTAATTTTTAAAAAATATTATTAAAAAAAAGAGTGTATTTTTTTTCTCCAAGTGCCAGCCAGACTGGCACTCGACACTAAAGAGCGAGTCTTTGATTAAAATAAATATTTTCATTTAAAAAATTCCCAGCATGGAATTCCTGGAGTTAATTTAACTTTGATTAAGGACTCCTTATGACTAAGGGGCAGCTTGTCCATTTTTGGACTTAGCGCCAACAAACCAACCAATCTTTATGACTAATGAAAGTAGATTTATTTTCAATCTTGAAAGAAAATTCTCCTAATAAGCTTATCCGTTGGCAAACAAGCTCTTATTTTCATCTGTAAAATTTACATGCTCGATCAATACAATCTTGTGGTGTTATTTGAGCCCTGAAATAAATATGTGATATATTATTATCTGAAGTGAATATTTTAATCAAATGAAGCTTCTATACAAAAGCTTAGAGATTAATGATCTGTTACATTTACGGCCGTATTCACCAAACACGGGTTAACTTGAATGTAGCCTAACTCGGATATAACTCAACTCTAGTATGACTCATCGATTCTTATTCACGAAGCGGGGAAATTCCCGTGAAAAACAACTTTGGAGTTAACCGAATACGGCATGTAAGACGCCTTCGGATTGGCTAGCAATCTTGCACATCAATGTCAACAAACATATCTCTTAAGTCCGCCATTGTTTTTTGACTCAGCGCTAATAATCCGAAATCGTAGGGTTTTTCTAGGGATCCGTATAGGCGAGTTAATCGCTGTTTTTGTCGTGGTGAATAACGTTTCATGACTTAACTCGCCCTTTACACTGAAACCTCGTTTAAATCTAGTTGGCGAATACGGCCGTTAATTTTAATTTCCATTTCGGTCAATAAATTGTTATCTATTTTTGTAGTTTCTTCTGTTGAGATTTGGACTATAAATAACTAGTTTTTATTTTGTAGATAATTATTGGCTACGTGGAATACAATATATGATCTCCATGAATACGATTACTAACCAACAAAATAATTTTTTTACGGAAAAGAAATTCAAGAGAATAAAATACCAATTCTTGAACGTTGCCATTTCACTTCCAATATAAATGTAAGATATAATAAGTAATTTATGATAGGTTTTAGTGACCAATTGAAATTCTGAAGTACACTACTGGTCATTAAAATTGCTACACCAGGAAGAAATGCACATAACAAAATGATATTTATTGGACAAATATATTATACTAGAAATAACAAGTGATTAAATTTTCAAAAATTTAGCTGGATAGATCCTGAGAAATCAGTACCCAGAACAACCACCTCTGGCAGTAATAACTGCAGTTATACGCCTGGGCATTGAGTCAAACAGAGATTGGATTTCATGTACAGGTACAGATGCCCATGCAGCTTCAACACGATGCCACAGCTCATCAACCATAGTGACTTGCGTTTAGTGACGAGCCAGTGACCAGACGTTGACCAGACGTTTTCTATTGGTGAAAGATCTGGAGAACGTGCTGGCCAGGGCAACAGCCGAACATGTTCCGTATCAAGGAAGGTCCGTACAACACCGGCAACATGCGGTCGGGCATTATCCTGCTGAAACATAGGGTTTCGCAGGGCTCGAATAAAGGGTAGAGCCAAGGGGCGTAACACACCAGAAATGTAACGTGCTCTGTTCAAAGCACCGTCAAAGCGAACAAGAGGTGACCGAGACGTGTATCCAATGGCACTCCATACCATAATGCCAGGTGATGGGCCAGTATGACGATGACGAATGCTCGCTGCCAGTGTGCTTTCACCACTATGCCGCCAAACACGGATGCGACCATCATGATGCTGTACACAGAACCTGGATTCATCTGAAAAGATGACGTCTCGCTATTCGTGCGCCCAGGTTCGTCGTTGATCACACCATTGAAGGCGCTCCTGTCTATGACGCAGCGTCAAGGGAAGCCGCAGCCATGGTCTCCGAGCCGAGAGTCCATGTTGCTGCAAACGTCGTCGAACTGTTCATGCAGACACTTGTTGTCTTCCAAACGACCCCGTTTCTTAACTCACGGCTCGTGACGTGGTTGCACGATCCATTACGGCTATGCGGATAATATGCCTGTCTTCTCGGCTGCTATTGATAGGTGGCCGTTGAGATCCCGCATGGCGTTCCGTATTACCGTTCTGAGCCCATCGATTCCTTATTCTGCTAACAGTCATTGGATCTCGACCGACGCGAGCAGCAATACTGCGATAAGATAAACCGCAATCCCGGTACGCTATAATTCGACCTTTATCAAAGTTAGAAACGTGCTGGTACGCATTTCTCCTCCTTACACGAGGCATCACAACAACTTTTCACCAGGCAACAACGTTCAAATAAAATTTGTGTATAAGGAACCGGCTGAACAATTTCCTCATTTAAACACAATGTAGGTGTTGCTACTGGCGCCTGCTTTGTCTGAATGCGCTGAAAAGCTAATCATTTGCATGTCACAGCACCTCCTTCCTTTCGTATAAATTTCACGTCTGTAGCATGTCGCCTTCTTGGTGTAGCAATTTTAATGGCCAGTAGTGTATTTACCACAATAAAAATGTACTAAATGCTCTTTAGATCAGAGAAAAGAAATTTAAAAAAATTTCTAATATTTAAACTTAATTGTTCGACAACCAAATAGGTCCGGAAATCTTTTGCTTGCCGTTTGAATATTTCAAAAATCGCAACCTTTGAAAATTTGTTTTTCTGAGAAAGTTAAAAATCTACAAATTTGTACTATTATTCCAGAAGTATTTGAAATTTAAATCGAATGGATTTGAATAAAGACAGAAATTCAGAGTAATGTGATATCACACCAAAAGAACGGTTTGAGAGGAGAGCGCTTGCTCAGCAATTTTTGAAAGCATAAAACTATTATCTAGAACAAACTTAGAATAAATGCAACATATTATTTAATGTGTTATAAAAGTATTGATAATTTTATCTAACATGGCAACGGAACTTGTGATCTATCTTTATTGCTTTTTTACTTTTGCTGGTGTAATAATATTTTGTTTTATAATACAAAATTATTCATATATCAAACTTAATGGCGCAATTGCGCGATAGCTGAAAAATATGGTTCGAAATTATCAATGACGTAAAAACTGAAATGCTAAATTTATAATAAGAAACAAGAAAGCACAATGTTTTTATAAGAATTTCTTGTTTCGTTAGAATAATAAGCTTAAAAATCCAAATGTTATATAGGAATTTATGAAAAACAATCAGATGATAAAATTAATTCAAATGCTATTTTCAAGATATCGCCGATTGTTATGACTACAGTGGGTAAAAATATAAAGAATTCTGAATCAATGACATTTCAACTTCTATTCAGAGTGAGGAGACAATCCATGTAGTTTAAGAATAGTAACTCATTCCATGTTAATTTGGTTTTTTTCAGCTTTTGATTTTACAATAAATATTATGTAAATAACTTCATTTAATACAAACTATTTTAAAAATAAACAGCCTGTATATTTTTATTTGAGTAATTCAAACTTTTGACTGTCAACTGTATGGATCCTTGCTTGAATGTCACTTTGCTTTGAGGAGTCCCATTCGCCTGCTGTTTCAGATATCCCCTCAGGTAAATATTCAGTTGAGTTAGATCAGGCGAACGTGGAGGCCAGTCTTTGACACCGGAATCCCGTATTCCTTGACGAAGTACTGCTTTCTTGAAGGACATATTGTATATTTAAAAAATCAAGTTATTTACAGTATAAAGTACTTGTACAATTGATAATACTGACGTGACTATGAAAATCTGGCCATTAAAATGTTTGACACTTTTTTTATAACAAAGCCTATACTATATGCAACTGGTTATAATCAAGTTGTGCTTAAGATAGCAACAACTATTAAAGATCAATTTTAGAAATCGTCTTAATTTTACTGTTCTTTTAGCATTAATTCATAAAAAAATACGTGTTTGTTAAAATTATTCATTTATTATTTGCTGTTGCTCGGTAAACGAAAGATAAATTTATAGGATGAAAATTTAAATAGAATTATATAACAACAAAAACAACTCGTCTATATTCTGCTTGCAACTGTGATCTGCTGTGCAAAATATGTACATAGCTTTCGGAAAAAATTGAGATTGTAAAAATAAAGATAGTTTTGCTTAGCTTTATTTAAAATACTGTTTTCCCTCATGAAATGAAATTTCACATGCTAATCAGAAAAAATGAAACCAGTGAGATGTAAAACGTTTGAAAAATGTCTTCATTTACGAAGTTATTAAATACTGAAATCGGCGTTACTTTCGTTCGCATTTTAATGCATTTCCGATCGGATTATCGGGAACACCTTAAGCATGTTCACTGTGTAGAAGACATACATAAAAAACTTTAAAAAAAATTATTTTGAAATATAAAAAGAAGGGAAATCCGATGATACTGTACATATATTTCTCTATTTGCACCCTTTATGCAAAATGACAATTTTAAACGGGAAGGAAGAACCAAGTGACTCCATTTTGGAAGTCTTTCAGGAGCCATGTATAATACGCCATAAGTAGCTTCAAAGTGAGTTCAAATCATGATTTATTAAGGTTTAAATTAATTATACACTACTGGCCATTAAAATTGCTACACCAGGAAGAAATGCAAATAACAAAATGATATTTATTGGACAAATATATTATACTAGAAATAACAAGTGATTAAATTTTCAAAAAATTTGGCTGGATAGATCCTGAGAAATCAGTACCCAGAACAACCACCTCTGGCAGTAATAACAGCAGTTATACGCCTGGGCATTGAGTCAAGCAGAGATTGGATTGCATGTACAGGTACAGATGCCCATGCAGCTTCAACACGATGCCACAATTCATCAACCGTAGTGACTGGCGTTTGAAGACGAGCCAGTCGCTCGGCAACCATTGACCAGACGTTTTCTATTGGTGAAAGATCTGGAGAACGTGCTGGCCAGGGCAACAGCCGAACATGTTCCGTATCAAGGAAGGTCCGCACAATACCGGTTTTGTGCTTTCGGGCATTATCCTGCTGAAACTTAGGGTTTCGCAGGGCTCGAACAAAGGGTAGATCCACGGGTCGTAACACACCAGAAATGTAATGTTCCACTCGGCTTGGAGTAGACATACAAATTCCTTCACCGATTTTGGACGGGTAATGCAGCTCTTAATTTGGTGATCCAACTCGTCCCAGAGGTTTGTCGATAGAGTTCAGGTCTGGGCAGTCCAGTCCATTCGATGAACTCCATTGACATCAAACCAAACCTTGGTTAACCTGGAAACATGACAACTGGCATTGTCCCCCTGAAAGTAACAGGGGCTCAACCCGTAAAACTGTCACAACGTAGGAAGCACATTGTCATCCAAAATGGAGCAGTAGGCAATGGTGTTGAGCTTACCGTGATTGGGGACCAAGGGTCCCAGTCCATACCAGGAGAAACACTCCCAGACTATAATTACATCTCCACTGACCTTGACTGTTGGCACAATGGCAGGAGACGTTCTCCAGGCAGACGCCAAACCCGGCAATCCCAAAGGTAAAGGCTGAACCTAGATTCGTCGCCCCAAAGAACCCGTTTCCACTGATTATGGTTCAATTTCGATGTGCTTTGCACCACATTAACCGAGCAGCGTGGTTGGACTTTATCATCAAAGTCTTAAGGGCAGCACCACACCATGAAAAGCAAGCAGATGTGCTTCCTTACGGATGGTATTCATTGAAAAAATATTCCCTGATGCTTGTTGAAACTCCTCACGGATGAGAACCATCGGTTGAGTGTGATTCTTCCGAATTTCTCTGGATAGCACTCGTCGGTCTCCCAGTTTCGTTGGTCTACCGACTCGGGGCACATTCCACTTCTTAATCACATAGGCCACTGTTGATTTTGAGTACTTCAGATTGCTAGATATGTCCCTCAAGGATCAACCACATTTGTGATACCCGATTAATATACCTTTTTCAAAATCAGAGAGCTGCGCGGCATCTTGCATGCGATTAATGCCGATGCTGTTTCCTGCTCGATATATACCGGCGGAGGCCGTGACGTACCTCAGGATATCGTCATTTGCATAGTTTTCCATATACTTATTGATAGAGAGTGTATAAACTTCATTCCATTCACTTCAGCGATACTCAAATCAACCACGGACAAAAATTTGGAGGGCATGCAGAATATTTATCGTTTTAATTTTTGTTATTTTGATAAATTGTGGAAAAGTTGTGTTTCTGATTGCAAATCCTAAAAAAACTCAGGAATCTTTTATGTCAAAATAATAAAATTGAAAAATATAAGATTGGCAGTATTATTTTCATACCAAAATATTTCTTAATGAAGTAATTGAAAATTTTTTAATCATAACCTAAGAATACTGAAGAAACAGTTTGAACTTATTAAAAAGTCTCACATAAACCTATCATCAACCATAGTTAAAGTTGCATTGTTGATAATTTCACGAATTAAGTTTTCATTTAAACATAAAATATTGGAAAATGACAAAATTTTTGTTCTTTAATTGTGTTTACTTATGAGAACAAAAATTAGACTATTTAAAATTGTTTCTATGAAAACTTAATTTAAATTTTACATATGAATTATTCTCTCCTTATAATAAGTAATTTTTAGCCCTTTTAAATGATGTGCAGCATAAAATTTAATATTTCAGTAAGGCTTTCTTAAATTGTTATTTTGTCACTGTAAATTAAAACTTAAGCAACATATATTTAAATAAAAGTAAGTTAAAGAAAAACCTTTTAAATTATTGGTACTGCGTTAGATGCTATAATAAATTTATCCTTTTCGAAATTCCCCCGAAGAATGCACTAAAATTCGAGTTTTTGAATCTTTTCTATATGAATCTCAGAATTCAAGTGACATTTCTAAATTTTATGATAGATAAAAGAACAATTAAAAGTTATTGTACGAATATTATTTTTTATCAAAGCTTTCGGAAGACAGCGTCAATTAGCGATGAAGGAAAAGGAAAGACAGCATAATGAAATGTAAATTATTTCACCTGTTAACAGCTACGATACGAAGTATCTGAATTTACTTGCTTTGCATCAAAAGGGCGTTTAAAAGCTTTTTAGCGAGATATGAGGAAGCCTAATAAATCTTATCTTCCTTTTTATATTGTGCGAACTGCCTTTTGCAATCCAGAGGTCGTTATATTTTTTAGTTTTTTACCTTCTTATTGTTATAGTTTCTTCTTTTTCGTTTAATAAGGAATAGTATATACATTAATTAATATGAAAAAAATTAATTTAAGAAGAAATTAAAGCACGAATAAAATTTATGAGAATAAATTAAATTGTATGGATTTGGTAAAAATTAGTCCATATTTTTTCTTGATCACCATATCCAAAGAAAAGAGAGCTGTTATTTTACACAAGCAATTTAAGAAGTCACCAGTAAGAAATTCCGGGCTCTTATTTGGATTCTTATACCAAATATAAATTGTGTGTGTTTTGTGTTTCATTATACAATTTTTTTTTAATTTTCTAGCTATTTTAAAAATACAAAATATTTTTTGAAATTTTGAATCCCTACCACTGGAGTATTATCATTTTATGTTGATAAATTGTTTTGTAAATTGACAATTAAATTTTCATACTAATAGGCATTCTTCTCTTTATATTTGTTTACAAATGTTCACTTTTTATTTATTTATTTTATTATTTTTTTGTCGAGCGACAGCCAGGTTGGCAATATGGGGTGCGCTGTTCCACTATTACAACTGAACCTTAATTTTGGTGTGGAGTCCGACTTCCTTAGCACACACATGCCATAAATACCCGTTTATAGGGTAGGCAACCATTCATATTCCATGCATACAAGGAAAGGACAAAGAGAAAATACATCCATGCCCAAACTGGGATTCGAACCCAGGACCTCCTTATCCGCAGACAGTCACGTTGATCACTAGACAGAACATTTCAATCAAATCACCACTATATATATTTAGATACATTTTACTGAATTTGTATCGTCAGCGTGCCTGAATTTGGATAGAGAGGTCCTGCGTTTGAATCCCGGTTCTGGCATGCAATTACTTTCTCTTTATCTCTCTCCTGTCTTTGTCCTTTCCTTGTATGAATGGTTACCTATCCTAGAAACGGGTACCTATGGCATGTGTGTAATGAGGAATTCGGGCTGCACACCAAATTATGGTTCAGTTGGAAAAGTGGAGCAGCGCTATTCATATTGCCAACCTGGCTGTTACTTTCAATGGAAAAAAAAGTGATTAAAATGCTTGAGAAAAAAGGAATAAGTAGATAACTGCAATGCTTATTCTTAGAT
Source organism: Latrodectus geometricus (assembly GCA_026290005.1). Taxonomy (NCBI): domain Eukaryota; kingdom Metazoa; phylum Arthropoda; class Arachnida; order Araneae; family Theridiidae; genus Latrodectus; species Latrodectus geometricus. The sequence continues at coordinate 246,598 of JAPDSC010078384.1, read as the reverse complement.
ATTCCATCTGCATTATGTGATCTTGGGTTAGGTAATTATTCAGAATATAAAAGTACGATGTCCATGTTCTCTTTGAGTAAATTTTAGTATAAGGCATATCAATATATTAACAATCACCTGAAATGTTATATTAATACCATAAATGTATGTTTATATTCTATCTAAAAAAAATAAGAATAACAGTTTCATCGCTCGAATATTCAAGCGTAGTAAATGCTCGAATGGGTTTTAAAAATTCAAATCGAAGAAAAGAAATTGGTCTCATATTTATCAATAAACTGACATTTTCAAAAATAGTAATTCTTACTACGGCTAATTGCATTTGGGAACTTTTGAAAACAATGTACATTGAAAAATAAAAGATAAAAATGAAGACAAAATAAACTAAACTCAACAGCAAAAAATGTCCGTTCTATTGAATAAAAGAATAAAAACAGTTTTGCAAATTTCTTCTAGAGTTTCAGATAAGTCTTTCAGAACAAACATCACTGTTTTGATTTTTTTCAGGTTATTTAAATTGTTTATATCTATTAATTAATATATATATATATATATATATATATATATATATATA